>CM045730.1:15494053-15679053 GCA_024760905.1 Plotosus lineatus
CTCCTTTGAGATGTATACTGGTGAAGGAGTAAGTGAGGAGGGCATTGAAGAGGATAAAGAGTGGAACGACAGTTGGTCCTGATGACATACCTGTGGAGGTATGGAAATGTCTAGGAGGGGCAGTAGTAGATTTTCTGACAAGAACATTCAACAAGGTCTTGAAGAGAGAGAGAGGATGCCGGAGGAATGGAGGAGGAGTGTGCTGGTGCCCATTTTAAAGAACAAGGGAGACGTGCAGAGTTGTGGCAACTATAGAGGGATAAAGTGTCTCATCAGGCCAGTGCTTATCCCTGGTTTCCGTAGCGTGAAGCGACCAGGAGTTCAACTCCTCCTGGATGGAATGCTAGTCCATCGCAGGTTACCGTCCCAGTATATTTTTTACTGGTACCCATTTATACTGCTGAGTGAACAGAGGCACACTTGTGATTGAGACCTTGCCCAGGGGTCTTAGCACAGTGGGGGTCTCAGTGGGATTTGAACTCACAACCTCCCGATCATGAGCCCAGCACTCTAACCACTACACCACCGGCCCCACACTTGTGTGTGTTTGTATCTGTGTGATATTTCTGTGTGTGTGAGACATTTGATTGTGTGTGTGTGTGTCTGTGTGTGTGTGTGTGTGTGTGTGTGTGTGTGTGTGTGTTTGTGTTTGTGTTGGTATTTGTGTGATATTTCTGTCTGTGACATTTGTTTGTGTGTGTGTGTGTGTGTATGCATGTCTCTGTATGTGTGTAGTATTTGTGTGTGTGCATGTGTGTATGTATAGGTGTGTTAGTGATATTTGTGTGAAATTTGTGTGTGTGTGTGTGTGTGTGTGTGTGTGTGTGTGTGTGTTTGTGTGTGTGTGTGTGTGTGTGTGTGTGTGTATATGTTTTTGTGATATTTATGTGTGTTTTGAGTGTGAAATTTGTGTCTCTCGGTTCCCAAGTGGTGTCTGTCTCTGTGTGTATGTGTCTGTCTGTTTGTCTGTGTGTGATGTGCATGTATGTGGTGTTTGTGTGTGTGTGTGTGTGTGTGTGTGTGTGTGTGTGTGTGTATGTGTGTGTGTGTGTGATATTTGCGTGTGTAAGAATGTGTGTGTGTGTGTGTGTGTGTGTGTGTGTGTGTGTGTGTGTGTGTGTGTGTGTGTGTGCAATATTGGTGTATTTGTCAGTGGTGGGGTTGGGGGGCACAAACAAGTGTCCGTCCTCACGCCGGTCCCAAGCCTGGAAAAATGCAGAGGGTTGCGGCAGGAAGGGCATCCAGTGTCAAATCAGAATACAGAATGCGATCTGTAAAAACAAATTTCATACCGGATTGGTCAAGGCCCGGGTGAACAATGACCGCCATCAGTGCTGTTAACCAACAGGGTGCTTGTGGAAAATGGAGTACTATTGATTGAAGAAGGAGAGGCGGGAGGTGTGTCCGTAGGCAGAGAGAGAAGTGGAAAGGAATGAGTGTAGGACTGAGAGTAGGGACAAAGAAGTGATGGACAGGTTTGGTATCCAGGACTGGACAGGAACACAGAAGGACAGATGTTGATAGATTTTGCAAAAAGGATGGGAATGGCAGTGGTGAATACTTTCAACCAGAAGAGACAGGAGCATAGACTGACTTATAAAAGCAGAGGAAGGAGCATACAGATAGACTACATCTTGTGTAGGTGGTGTAATTTGAAAGAAGTCAGTGAGTGCAAAGTAGTAGTGTTTGAGAATGTTGCCAAACAGCATAGGATGGTGGTGTGCATGATGCTGATGGTGAGAAAGGTGAAGAAGGCAAAGGCAGAGCAGAAGACAAAGGAAGATGAAAATGGAAGAGTGTCGTCTTGTCTGAAAGGAGGAGTTGAAACAGACTTTGGGTGGTCAGGAAGGGCTTCTGGATGAGTGGAAAACAACAACTAATGTGATCAGAGACAGGTAGGAGGTTGATTGGTGTGTCCTCTGGAAGGACAGTAGATAAGAAAACTTGGTGGTGGCATGAGGAAGTGCAGGAGTGTGTACAAAGGAAGAGGTTAGCTGAGAAGAAGTGGGATATAAAGAGAACTGAAGAGAGTAAACATGAGTACAGGGAGACAGCATAAGGTGAACATAGGGCAAACAGAGGGCGTATGATAACTTGTATGCTAGGTTGGACAGTGAGGAGGGAGAGAATGATTTATACAGGTTGGCACAGCAGAGAAATAGAGATGGAAAGGACGTGCAGCAAGTTAGACTGATTAAGGACAGAGTGGGAAATGTATTGACTGATGAGAGAAGTGTATTGGGAAGATGGAAAGAGTACTTTGATGAGTTGATGAATGAGGAAAATGAGAGAGAAAAAAGAGTAGAAGAGGTGACTATTGAGGACCAGGAAGTAGCAAAGATTAGTAAGGGTGAAGTGAGGAGGGCATTGAAGAAGGAGAAGAGTGGAAAGGCAGTTGGTCCTGATGATATACCGGTGGAAGTGTCTCGGCAAGGTAGCAGTAGATTTTCTGACAAGAATATTCAACTAGGTCTTAGAGTTAGAGAATACCGGAGAAATGGAGAAGTGTGCTTGTGCCCATTTTTAAGAACAAAGGAGACGTGCATAGCTGTGGAAACTACAGAGGGATAAAGTTAAGGAGCCATACGATGAAGTTATGGGAAATAATATTGGAAGCTAGACGAAGGGCAGAGGTCAGCATTTGTGAACAACAGTTTGGTTTCATGCCAAGAAAGGCCACCAAAGATGCAATGTTTGCTTTGAGGATGTTAATAGAGACATGCAGAGAAGGTCAGAGGGGGCTGCATTGTGCCTTTGTGGATCTGGAGACAGCATATGACAGGGTGCCGACAGAGGAACTGTGGTATTGCATGAAGAAGTCTGGAGTGACAGAGAAGTATGTGAGAATGGTGCAGGACATGTATGAGACATGTAAGACAGTGGTGAGGTGTGCTGTCGGTGTGACAGAAGAGTTCAAGGTGGAGGTAGGACTGCATCAAGGGTCAGCTCTGAGCCCCTTCTTGTTTTTTATGGTGATGGACAGGCTGACAGACAAGAATCTCCATGGACTATAATGTTTGCAGATAACATTGTGATCTGTAGTGAGATCAGAGCACAAGTGCAGGAAAATCTAGAGAGGTGGAGGTATGATCTGGAAAGGAATAGAAAGAAGGCTAACCTCAGTAAGATAGAATACATGTGTGTGAACCAGAAGGACCCAAGAGGAATGATGAGGTTACAGGAAGCAGAGATAAAGAAGGCAAAGGATTTTAAGTACTTAGCCTCAACAATCCAGAGCAATGGGGTTAGAATGGTTGGAGAAAAGTGTCCGGTGTGAGATGTGATAGGAAGGTATCGGTAAGAATTAAAGGAAAAGTGTACAAGATGGTGATGAGGCCAGCGATGTTGTATGGTTTAGAAACAGTGGCACTGGGGAACAGACAGGAGGCAGAGCTGGAGGTAGCAGAGATGAAAATGTTGAAGTTCTCTTTGAGAGTAACAAGGATGGATAGGATTAGGAATGAGTACATCAGAGGGACAGCACAAGTAAGACTTGGAGACAAAGTCAGAGAGACTAGATTGAGATCGTTTGGAAATGTACAGAGGAGGGATAGTGAGTATATTGGTAGTGGGATGCTGAGATTGGAACTATCAGGCAGAAGGCCTGAGGGAAGACCAAAGGGAAGATTTCTGGATATGGTGAAGGTGGACATGAAGGTAGTTGGAGTCAGAGTAGAAGATGCAGAGGATAGGGTGAGATGGAGGCAGATGATTCACTGTGGCGACCCCTGAAGGGAAAAGCCTAAAGGAAAAGAAAAAGAGGAACAAGAAGAAGGAGAAGAAGAAGAAGAAGAAGTATGTGCAACATTTCTCTGTGTGTTGGTTTTATTTGTTTGTGTTTATGTCTGTGTGCCTGAGAGGGATTTGTGTTTGTGTATGTATGTGGGTGTGCAATGTTTGTGTGTGTGTGTGTGTGTGTGTGTGTGTGTGTGTGTGTGTGTGTGTGGCTAAGTGATATTTGTGTTTAGGTTGTGGGTGTATATCTATTTCTATTTGTATGTTTGTGTGATATTTGTGTGTATTTTGTGTGTGAAATTTGTGACTGTCTGTTTCTGTCTGTTTCTGTCTTGGTCTGTTTGTGTTTCTGTCTGCCTGTCTGCCTGTGTGTGTGTGTGTGTGTGTGTGTGTGTGTGTGTGTGTGTGTGTGTGTGTGTGTGTGTGTGTGTATAAGTAATATTTTGTGTGAAATATATGATCGTTCTGTGTTTTATGTGAAATTTGCATGTCTGTCTGTATGTCTGTCTGTGTGTGTGTGTGTGTGTGTGTGTGTGTGTGTGTGTGTGTGTGTGTATCTCCACTTTGTCTGTTTGTGTGTGTGTGTGTGTGTGTGTGTGTGTGTGTGTGTGTGTGTGTGTGTGTGTGTGTGTGTGTCTGTCTGAATGAATCAATCAGTGATCAATTTGAGCACAAGATACACTGTGTAACATGGACAGGGAAAGTTAAACATATCATCTACCCCTTTTAACTCGTGCTTATTTACCAATTTTGATGTGCATATCCAGATTCTGTGTTTCATGGTGAGGCACCTGTGCTCCGATTCATGTGGTAATTAGACTTGTGGAGATCTTAGTAAAGACTCAGCAGAACATGAAAATAATGAGGTCTTTCTCTCTTTCAAAAAATGAGTTTGAAAAATGTGTAAACTAGGAAATATTTGAATTATTTCAAACACGGTGTTCACCATATGTACATATTTGGATATGATTGCCTCGAGGTGCAGAGTCTTGAACAGTATGGGCATTAGAAGTCTGTTCTATTGATTACTGCTGATGCAGTTCTGTACCACTTTTCTCTGGCAGCAGTGAGCTTCTGGAACTGCGCTTCTTCAAAGTTGGCAGCTGCTTTGTGGATTGAGGCCTGCCATTCTGGTCTGAACATAGTAACTTTGACTTGACGTGACACCACTGGATGCTTGCTTTCACAGTGTCTTTGTATTGCAGCTGTGGGCAGCCTTGGTTTCTTTTGTCGAGCTGATGTTCACCGTACATCAGGTGCTTTGGCATCCTGAACTCCTCCATTCAAATGCCATGCCCCACCCATCCAATGAGCATAGACTCAATGCTGGTGGAGTTGCCACGCTCTAGGACCTCCAAGTTGGTGACATGGTCCTGCCAGCTGATTCTGAGGATGGAACGAAGAGCTTGCATGTGGAAGTGCTCCTTTTTTGACATGTATGTGAGCATTGTCCATGTTTCACCACTGTCGAGAAGTGACGGGAGTACTACAGCATTGTAGACCTTCAGTTTTATTAAGATCATATCAACAGTACTTCTGCCAGGCCTGAAGCCGCACTGTGCCTCTGGGAGGTTTTGCTCTGATACTGTGATAAGTCTGTTGAGGATGACTCTGGCAAAGGTGTTCGCTGCAACAGAGAGGAGGGAGATGTCCTTGTAGTTCTCACAGTTGAATTTGCTTCCCTTGTTCTTGCAGAGGGAGACAATCAGGGCATCTTGGAAGTCATCAGGCATCACCTACTCTTCCCAGATCCTCAACAGGACATCATGAAAGGCTTCGAGGGCGTTGGGGCCTGCCGCCTTGTAGAAATGGCAGAAATGCTATCTATTCCCGACGTTCTGCCCGAGTTTGTCTGACGGATTGCTTTTGTGGTTTCACGTATTGTCAGAGGTTCTGCGAGCAAGTTTTGCATTGGCTGCTGGGGGATCTGGTTCAGTGCATCTGTGTCAACTGATGAGAGTCAGTGACTGAAGCGCTTGCTCAAGCCCTCTTGGTCTTTGATAAGGGCATAACCATCTGAGAACAACGGGGAGCTGCCTGATGTGGAGGGGGCCAAAAACCTTAGAGCGCTGAATAATTGGTTGGGATTATGGGTAATTGTATAGTGCTGGACTTCAGCGGCTTTATCCTGCCACCACTGGTCCTGCATCATTCAAAGGTCAGACTGGACTTTTGCGGACAGAGTTTTAAATCTTTCATGCTTGGAGACGGAGGATGGTTCATTCTGCCACTTGATGTTGGCCTTGTTTTTAGCATGGAGGGCTTCTCTGATCTTGTCATTGTTTTCGTCAAACTAGTCTTCATGTAGTCTAGCTTTAACTCCAAGCATATCTTTTGCAGTCTCAGTGACGTTATCCTTGAAAAGAGGACCGATTTTCTAAGCTTCTTTTGGAAGTCAGACCATCTTAGAGTTTTCCATCAGGTATTTTTTGGAGCTTTGCCAGATGGATTGGATTGTTCAGCCTGGTGACATTGTAGGCGGCCCTGACAGTCTTGGGTCGGTTTCTGTGAGGCGGAGTGATGTGCAGTGATATTACAGTCCTGACCAGCCGGTGATCAGCCCAGCATTCAGCATCTCTCATGGCACGTGTCACTTGGATGTCCCTGATGTCTCATTGGCATACACTAACAAAGTTGATCATGTGCCAGTGTTCAGACCGTGGGTGCATCCAGGTGGTTTTGTACTTGTCTGCTGTCCTGAACAAAGTGATGGTGATACAAAAGCTGTGTTCTGCACACTTGCTAAAGAGGAACAGGCCATTTTCGTTGACTGCCGACATTGTGTCTGCCTAGAACACCTTCCCAGCGACTGTGGTCTCTTCCTACTCTAGCACAGAAAGTTTGCCACTCTGTGAAGTTGACGTGATGACCTCTTCAAAGTGTCCATAGAACTGCGCTGTCTTCATCCGAACTGGTGAGCGTAGGAGCATATGCACTAATAACTGGAAGCATTTGGCTTTGCTGAGAGGAATGTGCAATGTCGTTTGCTGATTCCTACTGGCAGAGCTGGTATGTCCTTCAGAAATGCTGTTCTAATGGCAAACCCAACACCATGTATTCTGTCCTCAGCTTGTGGCTTTCCTTCCCATAAGAAGGTGTATCCACCTCCCTCTTCTCTCAGGCAAGAAGCAAGAAGCATTTTGCTGAGTGTGGCAATGTCCATCCGGTATATCTGGAGCTTTTTTTGCTAAAAGCACCATTCTTCTCTCTGTTCTCAATATGCCGGCTCGGTCCAGAAGCATTTGGACATTCCAGGCTCCCAGAATGAACCTCTGGAGGTTTTTTTTTTTTCTTTCGTATTGTTCGACCGCTGTGAGGTTGAGTCTGTCAGCTGCGGTAAGTTGACCAGATGCTAGAAGGGCAAGAATTTGTCTGGGGCACCATTTCGAGCCCCCTTCCTCATGTAAGGGTGGGCAGTGCTGTCCTAAACTGGCTGCCCAGTCGTCCACAGGTGCTGCTGAGCTGTTCTGTTGCCCTTGGATTCAGGAGCAGAGCGACCACTTACCCATAGACCGCTTACGTGCAAGTTTGTGACCACAACCGCTAAGTGTTCATCTTCACCTGTTTCTCTGCTATGCGCCCATCGCTGCAGGACTAAAGAGGTGCATGCTGACAGGTAAGTGATAAGTTTATGAGATGAAAAATGGACCTGTGCGTAAAGGTTTTATAGTGAGAAGACCATTGCACAGGGGCAATCAATCTCTCTTGTCCTGGAGAGTCTTGATCCAGTGGCATGGTGAACTGTTACAATGGGAGACTGCCAGGCTGCAGTGGATGACCTGGACTTCTATTGATTCCACGTCCAATTCTAAGTGCTCCACGACACTTGCTGCACCGCCTTCACAATTGTTGGATCTCAGGTGAGTATCTCTTCTAATTTTTCTGAAGAGAGTCAGTCTTCGCATGCAGGAAGGCTGGCATAGCCCAAACCTAACTCACTGAGGGTTTCAGACCCATCAGCTACAGTTACCTGGTTCCACTGACTCGCCAAAGACATTGTCTGGAGGGGTGGATGCTGTTGCATGCTACAGCTTTGAGGCGCCACAGGAGAAAGCTGAGTGTCAGGTGAGGACCAATGGGTGCCCTGAAAAGGGCATGGCGTGCCCCCTGCCAAAATTACAACTGCTCCTTGATACCCCCCCCCACACACACACACACTTTAAGATAGCGAACAGAATAAAATAAGCTTAAAAGTAACTTTTTTTGGCTTTTCTGTAGATAATTTAGTTCTTATACTGGATTTGACTTTGTAGGAATTGTGGTCTGGGTCGACCTTGTAGTCATGTAGTGGATTCTGTTTTGTTCTATTTTTTTTGTCTCAGTTTTAGTACATACGAAACAGAAACACACACACACACACACACACACACACACACACACACACACACACACACACACACACACACACACAAAGTAGATTTAATAGATTTTTTAAAATTTATTGATGATTCCTCTTGCTCCAGATGACTGAAGAAAAACATGACTATCTATCATTGATTCAAGCATTATTTAATCAGTATAATGATTAACACTAAGAGAGCAGACCAATCAGATTGTGCAATTCCTGTGTAATATAGTTCAATGTGGTCTAGGTTGACGTTGTATTCATGTAGTGGTGGATTCTATTTGGATTTTACTGTAATTATTTATACTCTTATATTTTCTTTACATTATTCCATCATGTTAAATATGTTTTTGTTCACAGAATTACAACCCAGACGTGTTTTAAGGATGGCCAGTGCCCCTTTACCACTCTCTCACGTGGGAGGTAACTACACCATCCTCACTCAAGTAAATCCATCATCATCAGCCCCGCCTATAGTGCAACAAAATTGCTCTCCTGTGTTCACCCTACTGCAGCAATTCCTGAAAGGAGAACCCAAAGCACTGGGAGTAAGTTCTTCTTCCTTCAACCTGTAGCAAATCAAATTTAGTATGAGTGATAACCTTCACGTCCTCCTTTGTGATTAGTTCTCAGGGGAATCAGTTCCCTGCCATTATGTTCTTGCTTGAGTTATCCTCAATTTTGATATTGCTTATAATTATGCGCATACGCGTGCGTGCGTGCGTGCGTGTGTGTGTGTGTGTGTGTCTGTGTGTGGCTAATACCCAACAATTTTGCAGGGTATCAGATGCAAGTATCAAAGACTTTATAAAAATTTGGGTGGCCAACATTTGGTTGTATAGAGTATGTACATGGAAAATACATTAATTCATTCTTCATTGAATTAAAAAAAAAACAAAAAAATCCACGCAAATCAAAAATGAGAATAACATACCGGATCAGTCGAGGCCCGGGTTAACAACGACTGCCATCAATGCTGTCAACTAACAGGCAACAGGGTGCTGGTGAAAATTGGACTACTGTTGGTCGAAGAAGGAGAGCCGGGAGGCATGTCCGTATGCAGAGAGAGAAGAGAAAAGGCAAGAGTGTAGGACTGAGAGTAAGGACTTTGAATGTTGGAAATATGAAAGGAAAAGGTAAAGAGCTGGCTGACATGATGCAGAGGAGGAAGGTAGACATACAGTGTGTTCAGGAGACCAGGTGGAAAGGTGTGTGTGTGTGTGTGTGTGTGTGTATTTGTGTGTGTGTGTGTGTGTGTGTGTGTGTGTGTGTGTGTGTGTGTGTGTGTGTGTGTGTGTGTGTATTTGTGTGTGTGTGTGTGTGTGTGTGTGTGTGTGTGTGTGTATATAGAGTGGGGCCGGTGGCATAGTGGTTAGTGTGCTGCACTCATGATCTGAAGGTTATGAGTACGAATCCCACTGAGAACCTCACTGTGCTAAAACCCCTGGGCAAGGTCTCAACCACAAGTGTGCCTCTGTTCACCCAGCAGTTTAAATGGGTACCAGTAAAAGTATACTGGGAAGGTAACCTGCGATGGACAAGCTCCTGGTCGCGTCACGCTATGGAAGCCGGGGATAAGCACCGGGCTAATGAGCCATGAGGCTCGAGTGTAAAAACCCAACAGACTTTACCTATATAAATATAAAAATATAAATATATATGTATGTACTCTATATGTATGGTTGCTTTACCACAGACTGTCCAGATAATGATCGGTGTGTTGAATATGTTGCTGGGTGCTGTGCTTGTGGTCAACAGTGTTTCCATCAGTTTAGTCTCAGGGATTTTTCTCTGGGGCTCAATAATCGTATGTATTCTTAAGTTATATTAACATTTTACATATTTATAATGAGAGATTTAAATGTAATTTTGACATAAAGCAAAGCTGATTATATTTGTGCACCTGTAGTACATCATTGCTGGGTCTCTGGCTGTTTCAGCAAGCAACAAGCTTAACAACTGCAAGGTATGTAAACACCACAAGCATTGTGCCCACTCACACACACACACACACACACACACACACACACACACACACACAGATTATATATATATATATATATATATATATATATATATATATATATATATATATATATATATATATATGTATCTCCTCACGCCGGTCCCAAGCCCGGATAAATGCAGAGGGTTGAGGCAGGAGGGCATCTGGCCTAAGACTTTTGCCAGAATACAAAATGCAAACCGTATAGACAACCGCTGTCCCACCGCTGTCAGACTGTACAACGCCACTTTGTAACTGTCTGTGAAAATACCGGTTATGTGCAATAAATCCCCGTGCACTTTAATCAACCACATCTACCCCACTGACTGTGAACCATATCAACACATCTACTCTGCCCTCAGATGCATTTACACTTGAATATAGGCCAGTCTACAAAGTCGTTCACTTCTTTTCTTTTATTGTTTATTAATTTATACTATTTATGTATCTATTTATTTATTTACTTATATAATATATATGTATGTGTGTATGTTTGTATTTGTATCTATTTTTGCACCCCCGACTGATGATACCTCAAGAGCCTGTAACAGTGAATTTCTCCATTGTGAGATTAATAAAGCTGTGTCTTATCTTATCAAATTTCATACTGGATCAGTCAAGGCCTGGGTAAACAACGACCGCTATCAGTCCTGTTAACCAACAGGGTGCTGGTGGAAAGTGGACCACTGTTGGTCGTCGAAGGAGAGGCAGGAGGCGTGTCAGACAGAGTGATGAGTCTCAAATTAGAAATTGAAGGTGTGATGTTCAATGTTGTTAGTGCTTATGCCCCACAGGCAGGATAAGCTCAAAGTAGAGATTCTGCAGTGAGTTAAATGAAGTGCTGCAGAATACCCCCAGAGGTGAAAGAGTGGTCATTGCGGCAGATTTCAACGGACATGTTGGTGCAGGCAACAGAGGGGATGAGGGAGTGATGGGCAGGTTTGGTGTCCAAGACTGGTCCGCAGAAGGACAGATATTGATAGATTTTGCAAAAACAATGGAAATGTCTGTGGTGAATACTTTCTTCCAGAAGAGCCAGGAGCATAGGGTAACTAATGAAAGCGGTGGTAGGAGCACACAGGTAGACTACATCTTTTGTAGGCGAGGTAATTTGAAGGAAGTCAGTGACTGCAAAGTAGTAGAGGGTGAGAGTGTTGCAAAACAGCATAGGATGGTGGTGTGCAGGATTATGCTGACAATGCTGATGCTGAAAGGTGAAGAAGGCAAAGGCAGAGCAGAAGACAAAGTGGTGGAAACTGAAAAAGGAAGAATGTCGTGTTGTCTTCAAGAAATAGTTGAAACAGATTTTGGGTGGTCAGGAAGTGCTTCCAGATGACTGGACAACGACAGCTCAGGTGATCAGGGAGACAGGTAGGAAAGTACTTCGTGTGTCCTCTAAAAGAACAGTGGATAAGGAGACTTGGTGGTGGAATGAGGAAGTGCAGGAGTGTGTACAAAAGAAGAGGTTAGCTAAGAAAAAATTGGACATAGAGAGGACCGAAGAGAGTAAACAGGAGTACAGGGAGACACAGCGTAAGGCGAAAGTGATAGTGTCAAAGGCCACACTGAGGGCGTATGATGACTTTTATGGTTGGACAGTAAGGATTGAGCAAATGATTTATCCAGTTTGGCACAGCAGAGAAATAGAGATGGGAAGGACATGCAGCAAGAAAGAGTGATTAAGGACAGGGTGGGAAATGGATTGACTGATGACAGAAGTGTGATGGAAAGATGGACAGTACTTTGAAGAGCTGATGAATGAGGGAAATGAGACAGAAAAAGAGATGACTGTTGAGGACCAGGAAGTAGCAAAGATTAGTAAAGGTGAAGAGAGGAGGGCATTGAAGAGGATGAAGAGTGGTCAAGCAGTTGGTCCTAATGACATACCGGTGGAGGTATGCAAGTGTCTCGGCGAGGTTATAGTAGATTTTCTGACACGAATATTCAACAGGTCATAGAGAGTGAGCCGATGGTGGAAGAATGGAGGTGTGCTTGTGTCCATTTTAAAGAACAAGGGAGACGTGCAGAGTTGTGGCAACTACAGAGGGATAAAGTTAATGAACCATATGATGAAATTATGGGAAAGTATAGTTGAAGCTAGACTGAAGGCAGAGTTCAGCATTTGTGAACAACAGTTTGATTTCATGCCCAGAAAGAGCACCACAGATGCATTGTTACCTTGAGGATGTTAACAGAGAAGTACAGAGAAGGGCAGAAGGAGCTGCATTGTGCCTGTGTGGATCTGGAGAAAGAAATGACAGGGTGCCGATTGAGGAATTCATGAAGTCTGGAGTGGCAGAGAAGTATGTTAGAGTGGTGCAGGACATGTACAAGAGATGTAAGACAGTGGAGAGGTGTGCTGTCAGTGTGACAGAACAGTTCAAGGTAGAGGTTCTGTCACTTCTGGTGTGGAGATACACGCAGTCTTCTGACTGGTTGAAGCCTTGCCTGCTGATCAAGTCAAAGTCCTTCATCAAGTCAATGAAGGCAATGTACAGTGGACACCTTTGTCCTCAGCACTTCTCTTGCAGTTGCCTTAGTGAAAAGGCCATATATATATATATATATATATATATATATATATATATATATATATATATATATATATATACATAGTAGATCTTTCTGCTCTAAAGACACACTGTGCCTCAGGGTAAACTTCCTCTGCAAGTTTTCTGCAACCAGTTGAGTACTGCTCTGGTGAAGTCTTTTCCAACAGTACTGCGAAAGGATATTCTACAATAGTTGTTGCAGTCACCTTTGTTCTTGTTGAGAGTGATGATCCTGGCATTCCGCATGTCTTGAGGACTGATTCCTTCCTCTCTGCACTTGAGTAAAAGCTTGTAAGGTGGTGATGTAGAGCAGTGCTCTTGCTTGCTATGATGATCTCTGTGGGGGTGCCATAATTGCCAGGAGCTTTCGTGCTGGCCAGGGAGTTGATGGGTCTTCTGGGATCATCAATAGAAGATATCTAGTTCCTCTATGAGTGATCGGGTGTTCGTGTTCTTAACTGCTGCAGTACTGACAATGTTCTCTCTGCTTGGCCCATTTCCCCATGTGGTTTCCTCTCTCTATGATAATGACACCCGAGGTTGTCTTCAAAGGTGTGATCTTGATAATGCTTGGACTGAAAGGTTTCTTCATGCTGTTGTACATGGTGTGGATGTTGCCACAGTTAGCAGAGAGCTGGATGATCTGGCAACAGAGGTTCAGGCAGTTTTCGCTGTGCCAAACTATCCATTGAGTTTCATTTCTGCCCTTCCTGAGTGCAGCAAGTGTCTTCTCTGAAAGCTCTCTCTTGTAGTTAAGTAGTACTTTTCTTTTTGCTGTGATTGCTAGTTCGAGTTTTGTGATTCCACCTTCAAACCTGTGTAGCTTATGCCACTCTCTTGCCAATCGTGCCCATGGCAAAGCTGGAGATAATGTACCGAATGTTATTCCACCTCTCTTAAGTGCTGTTTGTAGTGTAGTCCTCAATGGCCTCTTCTATGGAATCTGCAAAGTGCTTACACAGGTCTGGCAATGTTGTCCTGGCTGTGTTGAGACATGGACATCCTTTCTGCTTGGAGTGATAGATCTGGTTGGAATGAACTCACACCTTGATATCAACCAACGAGTGGTCAGTATCACAGTAAGCACTGTGGTAGCTGTGGGTTGTGAGGACACAGTTCAGCGAGGGTCTTCTGGTAGTGGCTTGATCATAAACGATGCCTGGATACTGTGTTGAGGCTTGGTGGTGAAGAATGTGTTGGTTAAACAGAGGTCGCACTTGAAGCACAGCTCTAGAAGCCGCTGACCAGTCTCACCGAGTTTGCCGATACTCAAGTGGCCAATGCTGCAAGGCCAGGATTCCTAGTCAGCTCCAACTCGATCATTGGAATCCCAAAGCAAGTATAGTTGTTCTGTGGCTGGGATCTCTCTGATGGTAATATCAAGCTCCTCTTAAAAATCATTCCTGGTCTTTGCTGTAGAGCTGAATGTTGGAGCATAGAATCTTATGATGTTCACTGGGCCAGAAGAAGTTGAGAGGTGAAGAGAGAGTATTCGAGGTGTTCCCTTTGCTGATGGTTCCACTGAAGACAGTAGAAAGCTTCTCACTGTGAATTCTACTCCATGCATATATGGTTCCTCTGGTTCCTTTCCCTGCCAGAAGAAGGTGAAATTCTGTTCTCTGAGGCTGCCACTCGAGAGGGATTCTTTTCGCCTCTAAAGCAACAATGACAATGTTGAGCCTTGTCAGCTCAAGGTTGATGATCGCTGTTTTCTGGGAGTCATCAACCTGTTGTAGATTGTCAGAGAGGCCAGGACACATGCCAGATGTAAAGAAGGATGATTTCTTTTTCTTTGTAATTCTGTTGCTGCTAGGTACAAGGGTTCCGTCTGCTTTTAATGTTGGACGAAAAATAAGCTGCAGGCACCATCTGGAGGGACAGACGTTGGCAGACCGACACTTTATTGGCTGGGGGCTGCACAACTTGAGGCGGGCAATGGTTAGACCAGGGGTTGGCAACTTTTCCCATTTAAAGAGTCTGTCTGTCTGTCTTCCTTTCGGCTTTTTCCCTTTTACTCAGGAATCGCCACAGCGAATCTTGTGATTCGCACGTTTGATTTGGCAGAGGTTTTTATGTCGGATGCCCTTTCTGTCACAATCCTTTTTAGCAAGGGACAGAAACACGCTGACAACTTTGCAGCTACTCTTTACGAAAGTCAGCAATGGTTCTTTTACGTGCCTCTCACCATAGACAGTGAGAGACATGGCACGCCTTTGATAACCCAGTTCGCTGCACTGGGGGGGGCAGTGACAACCTTGTGGAGAGTGGGACTCGAACCCCCAACCTTTGGATGAGCGATCCAGCGCCCTATACCACTTGACCACCACTGCCCCTCATTTAAAGAGCCAATAAAGACCGATTTTCCACAGTAAAGAAAACACTGGGAGTCACAAATTCTTTTTTGTCATTTAATATCAAATAACACTAATGTTTCCCTATTTTTTCCTTTATGTTTATAATAAAAAAATAATAATAAAATAAAAATAAAAAAACAATGTGCTGCATTGATTTGAACAACTGCAGAGACAATTCAATTACAATTCTGCTGGCCACAAACCATTTACATTCAAAAAAAAAAAAAATAGAAATTGAAGAAAAAGTGACATTCAAGGAAAATTTCCAATGTCTTTTTGAGTTCTGAGGCAGTGATGGCCTGGTGGTCAAGGTGCTGGATTACTCATCCCAATGTTGGGGATTCACGCCCCACTCTTCACAGGTTGTCACTGTTCCCCCAGTGCAGCTAACTGGGTTATCAAATTCTGGTCTTGTCTCTCACTGTCTGTGGTGCAACATTTTTTGTGTTTATATTCCAGAGCAAAAGAGTTCAACTTTATTTAAGTAACATCTCTTTTAAAAAAAAAAGAAAAAATCAGTTCTGATTGAGTTTGATTAATTTTTGGCTCTGGCGTCGCGTTTTGTTGTGCTGTTCTTCCTCTCAGGTGAAGGCCGCGTTGGGGATGAATATTTTTAGTGTGATAACTGCAGGAATCGCCATCATCTTGCTTTCCCTGGATTTGGTAATTGGGCCAATTATGTGGTACACTTGCTACTATGACAGCGATGGCAGTTACGGATACAGACGTAGCAGATGTGCCCATATGGCAATTGTAAGATTATTTAATGGAGTAATTAATGATCTTTTGAATCAATTTTCTTTTTTTATATTTTAATTAAATATAATTATAATTATATTATGTTATAATTATAATATTTATATATTAATTTAAAAAAAAACAGAACAGTGAAATGACTGTATATTAATTATTTATTTATTTTTATTTATTTATTTATTATTATTATTTTTTATGAGCACGTGAGGTGATGGTGGATCTTTATTTCAGAGCCGTACTAATGGAATCATTGGTGTTCTGCTGGTCTTCTCACTGCTTCAGTTTATCATCTCTATCGTCATTGCAGCTTTCACCTGCAAAGCCACCTGCACCAATGAACCAACTGTAAGTACTGAAAAAACGAAATAAGACATTGCCTGCATGGAATCATATCTTTCTTTAAACCCAATACATGCATGTGATGAAAAGAACTCACTCACACCGAGAAACCTCCCCCACACACAGACACACATACACCCAACTCCCCCATGCTCTGGGCACTAATGCACTCCGTCGTCTTCTTCTTTTCCTTTCGGCTTTTCCCTTCAGGGTCGCATCAGCGAATCATCTGCCTCCATCTCACCCTATCCTTTGCATCTTCTTCTCTTACACCAACTACCTTCATGTCCTCCTTCACCACATTCATGAATTGTCTCTTTGGTCTCCCTCTAGGTCTTCTGCCTGGTAATTCCAACCTCAGCATCTTACTCCCAATATACTCATTATCCCTTTTCTGTACATGTCCAAACCATCTCAATCTAGCCTCTCTGACTTTGTCTCCAAAACGTCTTACATGTGCTGTCCCTCTGATGTGCTCATTCCTGATCCTATCCATCCTCGTTACTCACAAAAAGAACCTCAACATTTTCATCTCTGCTTCCTCCAGCTCTGCCTCCTGTCTTTTCCCCAGGGCCACTGTTTCGAAACCATACAACATCGCTGGCCTTACCACCGTCTTGTACACTTTTCCTTTCATTCCTGCCAATACCCTCCTATCACACATCACTCCGGACACTTTTCTCCAACAATTCCAACCTGCCTGCACCCGCTTCTTCTCTTCTTTTCCACACTCTCCACTTCTCTGGATTGTTCACCCTAAATACTTAAAATCCTCCACCTTCCTTATCTCTTCTCCATGTAACCTCACCGTTCCTCTTGGGTCCTTGTCATTCACACACATGTATTTGCTGTTTTATTGAGGCTAACCTTCCCTCCTTTCCAGGGCATACCTCCACCTCTCCAGATTTTCCTGCACTTGTTCTCTGCTCTCACTGCAGATCACAATGTCATCTGCAAACATCATAGTCCACAGAGATTCTTGTCTCACCTCGTCTGTCAGCCTGTCCATCACCATAGCAAACAAGAAGGGGCTCAGAGCTGACCCTTGATGCAGTCCCACCTCCACCTTGAACTCTTCTGTCGCACCGACAGCACACCTCACCACTGTCTTACATCTCTTGTACATCTCCTGCACCACTCTAACATGCTTCTCAGCCACTCCAGACTTCCTCATACAATACCACAGTTCCTCTCTCAGCACCCTGTCATATGCTTTCTCCAGATCCACAAAGGCACAATGCAGCCCCCTCTGACCTTCTCTGCACGTCTCCATTAACATCCTCAAGGCAAACATTGCATCTGTGGTGCTCTTTCTTGGCATGAAACCAAACTGAGGTTCACAAATGCTGACCTCTGCCCTTAGTCTTGCTTCCACTATTCTTTCTCATAACTTCATCGTATGCCTCATGAACTTTATCCCTCTGTAGTTGCCACAACTCTGCACGTCTCCCTTGTTCTTAAAAATGGGCACCATCACACTTCTCCATTCCTCTGGCATCCTCTCACTCTTGAAGACCTTGTTGAATGTTCTTGTCAGGAAATCTACTGACACCTCTCCTAGACACTTCCATACCTCCACCGGTATGTCATCAGGGCCAACTGCCTTTCCATTCGTCATCTTCTTCAATGCCCTCCTCACTTCACCCTTACTAATCTTTGCTACTTCCTGGTCCACAACGATCACCTCTTCTGCTCTTTTCTCTCTCTCATTTTCCTCATTCATCAGCTTTTCAAAGTACTCTTTCCATCTTCCCAGCACACTTCTGTTATCAGTCAATACATTTCCCTCTCTGTCCTTAATCACTCTTACTTGCTGCACGTCCTTCCCATCTCTATGTCTCTGCTGTGCTAACCTGCATAAATCATTTTCTCCCTCTTCACTTTCCAACCGAGCATACAAGTCATCATACGCCCTCTGATTGGTCTTTGACACTGCTCCCTTCGCCTTATGCTGTGTCTCCATGTACTCCTGTCCCACTTCTTAGAGAACCTCTTCCTTTGTACACACTCCTGCACTTCCTCATTCCACCACCAAGTCTCCTTATCTACTTTCCTTCCAGATGACACACCAAGTATTCTCCTACCTGTCTCCCTGATCACATTAGCTGTCATTGTCCAGTCATCTGGAAGCACTTCCTGGCCACCCAAAGCCTGTTTCAGCTCCTCCTAAAGACAACACGACACTCTTCCTTTTTCAGGTTCCACCACTTTGTCTTCTCCTCTTCCTTTGCTTTCTTCAGCTTTCTCTCCATCAGCATCATCTTGCACACCACCATCCTATGCTGTTTGGCAACACTCTCACCTGCTACTACTTTGCAGTCACTGACTTCCTTCAAATTACATCGCCTGCACAAGATGTAGTCTACTTGTGTACTCCTACCTCTGCTATTATAAGTCACCCTATGTTCCTGTCTCTTCTGGAAGAAAGTATTCACCACAGCACTCCGTACAAGCACCTTTTGCTGATCATTCCCGGTATCATTTTAATTTTGGAATGAATAATTTAACTTTCACCTTCCCTAAAAATCATTGACTGAGGTTTCACTTTATTCTCTGAAAGGTTAATCAGTGAAGATGATCTGCTCATTAAATCGTAGAGTTGGATGAATGAAAAGACATGTATGCTTCTTGTTTTTAACTAAAAACAAAATTTGAGCTGTTCAATTGCTTTTTTTTTTTTTTTGAGATATTTGAAGTTCCTCCTGACCCCTCTCCATGTGTCAGTACTGCTGCTACAGTCAGTTCTGTAGTAAAGAACTCCTACTATTTCCTTCCAGAAACACATTTCATTCAAACCAAAAATAGTCAGTCAGATAATAACTTTAATTCTCTTACACTTCATCTGTATACAGTGCTGCTCGTGGAGAAAGTCAAATTTAATCTTTGATTATATTATTAGATTGTGGGGAATTCTAAAAAAAAAAAAAAAAAAAAAAAAAAAAATCGAGATTATGACCAAAACTGGCACTGATCTGAAATTATCTGCAACCTTAAACAATCTAATGTTTTTTTGAAAGTGTAATTAGCAATTAGGAGTGTTTTAACTATAGTAACCATAATGTGTATGCTCTATGTTGTTATTATGAAATATTCAAAGTGTGTGTGTGTGTGTGTGTGTGTGTGTGTGTGTGTGTGTGTGTGTGTGTGGTATAGCTAAACGTCATCAACGTGGTTCCGAACACTGCTGGACATGTTCCTGCGGGTAGTTCCTTCCCAATTTATCCACCTCAACTGGTAAGGGAAACCTACAGAGTGTCAATCATCTTATATTACCTCGTCCATTTTTTAATGATTCACAGCTAATGAATGGGTTTCCTTTGTTTTTATTCTAGAATGTCAGTACACTGAACGCCGTCCCCATGAACAATCCTGCGGAATATCCTCCAGCAGACGATGAGAAAAACCCACCAGAGAATGCAAGATTATTCTAAATAAGAAATTCAGATGTTCACGCTTTTTCACTCTTAAAGTGAATACGATGATAAACAATCTCACTCTCGCACTTCTTTCACATGATACCGATTCTTCCAGCAACTGGGCACACCTTCAACATTTAAAGAACAGTGTTTTTGTTTCTTAAAACAATCTGTACACACTGAACACACACACACACACACACACACACACACACACACACACACACACACACACACACCCACACACACTCACACTCCTTCTCCTCGAATTATTCAACAATTTTTGTCATAAAGATCAAATGTATCAGATTATTTTAGCATGATAAACATATTTTTTGTTAATAAAATATTAGCAAACACAAACAAATAAAGAAATGTTTACCACAGTTGATGTGCATGTGTTTGGACTGTGGAAGAAAACCAGAGTACCCTGAGGAACCTTCATAAGCACAGAAAGCACATGAGAGCATACACACACACACACACACACACACACAAACTCCACACAGAAATATTTGAGTGAAAGTTGAACCCTGAACCTTTTTGATCTGAGTTGCAGCGTCCCCTGGAATACACTTCAACCAGCCTGACTGCCTCTTTTAGTAATTTATCATTTGTTGATTCATTGTCTATGTCACTTAATCCTTATTAGGGTCTGGGGGAGGTTGGTGCTTGTCTCAGCCAATTCTGTGTGAGGAAGATATAAGCCCTGAACAGATCACAAAGCCCTTACAGGTCTCACACTCACAACTATTCACATTTACATTGACACTCACACCTGGGGGAAATTTGAAACAATCAATTAGCCTGCTGTGCATGTTTTTGTACTATGGACGAAAACTGGAATACCTGGAGGAGTCCCACGCAACCACAACAAGAACATGGAAACTCTACACAGACACGCCCTGAGCTCCCCAGGTAAAACTGTCACAAAACTCAGAACGGGAAGATAAACCAACAACACGAACAACAACAACAACAACAACAACGATACTACTACTGCTACTAACTACTACTACTAATAATAGTTTCATGTTTTGCACTTTGTCTGTGGGTTGCCAGGAAGGTAGAGTTTATCATAGGATCTAACTGCTTTTATTATTTTTAAATTTAATTAAATAAAGTGAAATAAATGCCTCTAACCACCCTTTATAAAATGTATTAATTGTAGCCCTGCCCCAATTTATTATTGTTCTCCATTCATTTTCTGAACTGCTTAATCCTAATGAGGATGGCACACATCTCAGCAGACTCTGGGCAAGTGCAGGGTGGACTCTTGATAGCTCCTCAGACCATCGCAGGACTGATTCATCATTGTTATGATTATTATTATTATTATTATGATTATTATTATTATTATTATTATCATCATTACAGTGAAAAATTGATATGTAGAAGAAAGGGATTGGTTGATCCTGGAACGTGAGGCTCATCGTTAGCTCAGGGCCCTCACCCTTTCTACAGACAGCGAATGGGACTTCTCCCAGGAAGTACTGCCTAGTCAAACCCACCTTGAACTTTCCGGAGATAGACTCCCCAACACTTTAGCCTTCTGCATTGTCCAGACTGCCAGAAGAGCTATGTTCCTAGTAGTCTCCTAATCTACTTTACTTCCAGATGACACACTAACTGCTCTCTTACCTGTCTCCCTGATTACATTAGCTGTAGTTGTCCAGTCATCTGGAAGCACTTCCTGACCAACCAAAACCTTTTTCAACTCCTTCTTGAAGACAACACGACACTCATCCTTTTTCAGCTTGCACCACTTTGTCTTTTGCTCTGCCTTTGCCTTCTGCACCTTCCTCACCATCAGCATCATCCTCAGAATCAGCAACACTCTCACCCATGACTACTTTGCAGTCACCGACTTCCTTTGAACTACGTCGCCTACACAAGATGTAATCTACCTGTGTGGTCCTCCCTTCACTTTTATAAGTGACTCTATACTCATGTCTCTTCTGGAAGAACATATTCACCACAGCCATTTCTATCCATTTTGCAAAATCTATCAACATCTGTCCTTCTGCGTTCCTGTCCTGGACACTATACCTGCCCATCACTTCCTTGTCCCATCTGTTTCCTGCATCATGTCCATTGAAGTCTGCACCAATGACCATGCTTTCAGCTCTGGGGGTACTCTGCATCACTTCATCTAACTCACTCCATAATCTCTCCTTCTCTTCTACTTCACTTCCTGCCTGTGGGGCATAAGCACTAATACCCTTGACCATCACTTTTAATGTTTCTAGCTTGAGAATTATCACTTTGTCTGACACTCTTTTTACTTCTACAACATTCCTGACAAACCCGTCCTTCAGGATGACTCCTACTCCCCTACTCTTTCCATACACACCATGATGAAACAGCTTAAACAGCTTCCCTGCTCCTATGCTTCTAGCCTTGCGACCTTTCCACCTGGTCTCCTGAACACACAGTATGTCCACTTTCCTCCTCTGCATTATGTCAGCCAGCTAGACACCTTTTCCTTTCATAGTTCCAACATTTAAAGTCCCTACTCTCAGTCCTAGACTCTGGGGCAGTGGTCTAGTGGGGGCAGTGGTGGTCTAGCTGTATAGGGCCCACTATCCACAAGGTTGTCACTGCCCCCACCCCACCAGTGCAGCTAACTGGGTGATCATGGGCCATGTCTCTCACTATCTATGTAGATTGGCAGTAAAAGAACCATTGCTGACTTTCATTTCCTGAATTGTGTCAGGAAAGGTATCCGACGTAACAACCAATACCAAATCAAATGTGCGAATAATTCGCTGTGGCGAGTCCTGATAAAGGGAAAAAGCCGAAAGGAAATTTTACTCTCAGTCCTAGACTCATTCCTTTCCTCTTCTCTCTCTGCCTACGGACACGCCTCCTGCCTCTCCTTTTTGACCAACCTCATAGTCCATGGACATTCTCGTTTCACCTCGTCTGTCAGGCTGTCCATTACCATAGCAAACAAGAAGGGGCTCAGAGCTGACCCTTGATGCAGTCCCGCCTTCTCCTTGAACTCTTCTGGCACACCGACAGCACACCTCACCACTGTCTTACATCTCTCATACACGTCAAGCACCAATCTAACATACTCCCATGCCTCTCCAGATTTCCTCCTGCAGTACAACAGTTGAGGAACTCAACTGAGAGAGGTCTCGATACCCTGCATATGCTTTCGCCAGATTGATCCTTGCTGCAGACTTCAATGGACATGTTGTTGCAGGCAAAGTGAGTCATCATGAGTTAAAGTCTGACCCAATTTCGTAATTTAGAAAACATGATTGTTGAGTCAATTTGACAGGTGAATTTCTCTTATTGTTCAATTTCACCACCGGTATTTAAATCGCCCCCAGAACTTTTTATGGGAGGAAAAACATCAGTGTCAAACCTGCTGAGCTGGCCACTTGTCAAAATAGTGACAAATCTGAGACAGGTATGGATTATGATGAGGAGGTAGCTGATCCCAGTTAACACGGTTATGCATTCCGCATTCTTCCGCGGTGTTTAAGCAGTGTTTCCCTATTGTTCACTATGTATTCCGTGCCTTTCGTGAGTATTCCGTGGGATTCGTAGATGAACGCCAAGGTTCCATGTCCGCTCTTGACCACCTGGAAGAGGGGGGTAGCTTAGGGGACGGGTCAAGGAACACTGGCAGAATAAAGGAACGATCACGGAACATTGGCCGAAAGATGGAATGTTTGCGGACGGACTACTGAACCAAACACTATTGGAATATTTTTTTGTGAATGTGCTTTTGAACATTTTCAAAATTACATTCGCGGAAGATTTTGGCCTTCCAGAAGCAGAAGTATACATTCTGAATCATACGAAGGAACATGGAAGATGATGGCATGACTGACGAATATTGGAAGATGACGACATTTTTGTTTCCGCGAGTCTGCCGTGCTCCAGTGAAATGGGGGTATGAGAGAAGGTCACGATCCAAGAAGACTTCTAATCTCTGTCTCTATTTATCTGACTTTATGCATGAGGAAATAAAAGCTAATAAAACATAATAATAATAATAATAATAATAATAATAATAATAATAATAATAATAAATGAATCAACTGGGCTTCATGTCCAACTCGCACAACTGTTAAACTCTGACGCTGAAGCTGAAGAATTTGATAGATTTGTGGAAGAGAAATGATTTGAAAAAGTAAGTTTCTTGTTTTATTTTGTTACAACTGAGCAATGATGAGAGTTATTGTGAAGTGTATAATCTTAAATTTTATATTGTTACAACTGAACAATGATGAGGTTCATTGTGAAGTGTGCTATTTTATATTTTTTATCGTAATTTTATTTGTGAGCATTGAATCAAGTTTGGTTTGAATGACTTTTGTTTTGCTTAATGCACCTTACAATCCGGAGCGAATTAAGTATGGGCATAGACCGTTAAAGCATTGTTTGTGATATTGCGCCTTATAATTCGGTGTGCCTTGTGGCCCAGATAATACGATCACATGCTGCAGTGTTTATGCGACAGGAAGCGTGTTCCAAGTTTTGGCAATCAGCTGGTCTGCAGGTTGAAGTTTTTCCATGTCTGTCTATTTGTGTTTGCTTGCCAGCTGTGCTTGTCTTTGTGAAAATGAGCAGATCAAAACGAATTAACCTTACCTCTTTACACAAAAACAACACAAGCAGTCTGTGGCTGTTGGTATAATCCTATAAAATTAGAGTTTGAAGGTCTTGGACCTGCCCACATATTGGCGTACAGAAAGGATAGGCTTTACGCTGTGCCACAGTGACGGGGCATTGAAAATAGATGTATAGATTTAAATTGGCAAGATTCATCTGTTTTTGTTTTATCTGATGGCTTTTTTTGTATCTTTATTTAAATGATAGCGAAATTATGTATTCGTTATTATGTATTATTGTTAAGAAAGGCCACCTGATTTGTCTGAGAGCCAGATACACCAGAGAGTGTTTATCTGAGAGCCAGATACATCGGTTCCCGACATATAGACTGTATATGTAACAATTCTCTGGGAGGACAGACTAGAAGTAGCACATGAGCGTAATGCTACCAAGTCCCAAGACTTAGTAGACATAGCTCTCACGACAGGCTGGAAAGCAACTCTAATGCCTATAGAAGTGGGTTGTAGAGGCTTACTTGCAACAACAAAAAGAAGCTTCCTTAGCCGGACAGGACTGCCACTCTCCACATCCAAAAAAGCAATCAAGGCAATACGAGCGTCGGCAAAGTCAAGCTCACGTTGGCTTTGGATGAAGAGGAATGAAGGGTGATCTTTGCTGCCCCACTCAGGCGAAGCATACAGGTTTAGGGGCAAAACGCCAGTGACCCTGAGATGCCTGTTGAAAATGCAGACAGATAGAAGAATCCCACCTGGTTGGGCTTATTGTATGTATACTGTATGTATACTGTATGTATATATTTCCGCTTTTTCCCGTTGTCGAGAGTCGCCACAGTGAATCACCCGATTCGCATATTTGATTTTTTGATGATCTACAGCATGGAATCGTCTCTGCTCCTAGAGGAACATCATCTTCTGTTTATATTCGTCCACATCATTCAAACACACTTTACTGAGCATAAAACAGCATTATATATATACAGTGTTCATTTTTGCTCAAGAAAGTTATGAGTCCCAGGGACTCGCAGGTTGGGAAAGTATGAGTCCAAATGCAATAGTAATGAGTCCTGTCAAATAACGGAAAAGATTCGCCCGAAAAATGTATAGAACTTCAAATCGATCATTGCCAACACAAAGTTCATTCAATCATTTTATGAAAAGTTTATTAGGTTCACAGATAAAAACAAAAATTAAAAACTTAGAAGTTATCACTGACTATGATATAAAAAAAACATTAAAACAAAATTTAAATACTTTGAAGTCATCACAGAAAAAATAATACTGTTTTAACTTTCACTCATTCATTAAAAATGCTAGAAAATGCTGACAGTGACTGAATAATTCATCAAGTATTTATATGTTGTCATATATCCTCCTGTGTTTAGTATTTTTCCACACATGAAGAGCTTTGTGCAGATCCAGCTTTCCTGCAAGCTGAATCTTCATCAGTTTGTCCTGCATGTTCACATTGAGTCTGTTCCTCTTCTTGGTAAGGATTTTGTTTTGGATTGAAAATCCCCGCTCGCATCCTGCTGTATGGATGGCAGATGTCATTGCCAACTGGGCCAGGTAAATCATGTTGGGAAAATCCTCCTTATGATATGTGACAATGTTCTGCCAAAGCAAGGTTATATTTTGTCGAGGATATTGCTCAGCATTGACTACTTCTTTAAGGAGAGACCATTCTCTTTTTGTCTCAGAAGGAGAAATCTTGGGGGCAGATGTTGTTCTGTGCTGTGAATAATCCTCTTCTGTCCATTGTTTCACCTTTTCTTGGCCATAATGCTCACACAGAGCTTCAATTTCCTTCTTGCCGTATTCTTTCCTTTGCGCAGCATTCATTTGTACCCAAGGCTCTCATCCCAAGCACTGAAAACGCATAGATGAGGTCGTTCTCAGGAAAACGCTTTCTTGATGTTGGTAATCATTTCATCCACAAAGTCTCCAGTCAGCTTTTTCAAATTGAAGTTTGGTGTCTTTGAGACTTTGTGGTGATGTTTGAACAATCCAGTTTCTAGATCTTCATCCAGTTTCCTCAAATGCTGTGTTGTAAGGGATTTTACTTCTTCTAATTCTTCTATACATTGTGTCAGTTTCACATTGATCAGGGAAATGTCCACATTTTCTTTTGAAAAAATTGTGAAAGTTTGGTGACGGGGTTCATAGCATCCATCAACATGTAGGTGATTGCTACAAATTTCTCTGTAGCAATCCGTTTGTGCAGGCCAACACTCTTTGGGTCCTTTGATGGATCACAGTCTCGCATGTAAATAAACAATGATTCTAATGTCCTGAACACAACTGACAGTGCTGAAAAATAGGAGAGCCATCGCACTGCATGGACTTCTTTAATCTTGAGAATCGGCTCGTCCAGAATCATTTGAATGTCATGAAGTGCTGCCTCTCTCTTGCTGCTCCCCTTGAAGTAGTAAAATAACGACGTGAGGGTCTCCTGGTGCTGTGCAAGTGCTGGAATTTGTGCTGCTGCCTGGGATGTGCAGAGAGCAAGACGGTGGGCCATACAGTGCACATTTGTAAGGTGAGGATTCTTGTTTCTCAGTAAGGCAGCAACACCATTTTTGCTGCCAGTCATCACTGTTGCTCCATCACTTCCTAGTGACATAACAGTGCTCATTTTTATGCCCTTGTCTTCTAGTGTATTTTCTACAGCCTTTGCAATACCCCTGCCCGACGAATCTTTGCATTCCACATTGCATAGGTAGTGTGTTTCCGGTTTCATGCTTTTTCTCATCAATTATTTGTGTGTACATTACCATTCTTTTAACATTTGTTATGTCCGTACTCTCATCAATCATAATTGTCACTGCTGGTGATTTACTAATTTTCTCCTCTATTTCGTTATCAACTACAACAGCCAAACTATCCAAGAGTTCAGATGCAGTGAAGTAAGAATCGTAGCTGAAGTGCTTTTTCAACAATTGTAGATCAGCCACATCAAGATCATGCATGAGATCAATAACAGATTTGAATTTTCGCATGGGTATATCCTCGTTTGTCATCCATTGAACAATTTTTAATAGTGCCAGAATTGCGCGATCTTGCTTTCCTTCACACTTACTTACGTAATTTTTCCGATGCTGCTGTAACTTCGGTATATCCATTGCTAATTTGTGAGCACTGAGATCCGCATGTCTCGATAAGGTTGTGTTCTGAAAATTGCGATTTTTAGTCACTTTGTTCATGCCATTAACTTTGTTGTGTTCCGTGCATACACTACAGTACATAAAATCCTCGTCGTTGTCGTTCTCTACATATCGCAACCACGTGTAAAGTTTGAGCCAGTGTTGCTGAAACGATCGCTTTTTTCGTGGCTTGTCTTCGCAATTTTCCTCTTCATCAAACACATTCTCTTTATCCCTGTTTGAATCTTTGTTCATTGAGAAAAAATTGCTTAATCTACGCTGATTTTCCTCGACTTTGAATACTTTTTTCGGAGGCATGTTGCACGTTAAACACTCGAGAACTAGCGGAAATGAATGAACACTGGCGAGCAGACGAAATCACGTGAGCAGACGAAATCTCGCGAGAGGATCCCGATTCGATATCTCGAAAGCGCAGAAGGCAAAACTCGCACTCGGAAAGGTAAACAAATATGGCGGTATTGTCAAAGCATCGACCGATTTCACAAGATATATTGGCAAATATTTCTGTTTTGGGACAATGTTACATAAATTGACGAAAAATATTAATGAGTCCGGCGGACGCACATTGGTTTGACACCATGCGTCCCTACGGATTTTCATGCGTCAGGGACGCAAGGACGCACGCAAACGTGAACACTGTATATATATATATATAATATAGTATAATTTTGTGTGTGCATGTGTGTGTGTGTGTGTGTGTGTAGCGCAAAGAGCGAGGTCTGCATGGCGTGAAAGTGTGGAAAAGCCTTACTTGCTCATACATGGCAGTTGCAAAGTCAATCAGCCTCTCATAGAAAAAACCGATATAGTTCCTCCCCGAATTGACACACAGAAACTGGGTACCTTGCGGCCCCAGGCTAAACTACGAGGACTCAGAGGTGGTCTCATTCTCTGGACATGCAGCCTGCATGGCCCACCGGTGTGTGGACATGCCCTGGTGCCCATGAACCCTGCTATTGGCCAAATAGCCACTGTGCTCCCAGGGTTGGTCTTCTTGGTAGGAGCTAAGGGTAAGGTATCCCTGACAGAAACCTCTTGGCACTGAGCACAAACAAGTCTCCTTTGTCAGACTGGGTGGATAAAATCATCAATTATCACTAGATTCAACGGTCAGGAAGGCAGAGTAGCAAGGGACTGTAGCGTGCTTAGAGCATGTCAGAGCACAAGTGAAAGGCTCGTCTACTGCAGCCGATGTTGTCCCCAGACATAACGATTATTTGTTCCACTGGATCAGGACCTCGGAGGCCAAGAGATGGATTGTCGCAGTACAATGGCTCTTCCACTGAAATAACCTTCACGCACAGGTCTAGGTTGGCACACAAAAAAGACCTACAGCAATGGGAAACTGGCAAAGCAACAGGTGGAGATGACCACTGGCAGTTGTAGTTATGAACCAACATGTGGCTTTGCACATCGGTCATTCTTCTTTGACTCCGGGCAGCAAAGAAGTCCGGCAGCATCCATAGTGACTTAGCAGCCTTATTCAGGACAGCACTACTCATCCAAGATTTGGAAGGGCTTAGAAAAGGTGGCCTGAAAATTGCTGCCGTTGCAGCTGTCAGATCATCCCTCTGAGCAGTCGAAACAATAAAAAAAGAAGAAAGAAGCTCACATGGAATGTCCGTACGCTAATGTCCAGAAACAAAGTTGACAGACCACATGTCTCGCTAAAACATAGACAAAGCTGCATTCAGTGTGACAAGACTAGCGGATCGATTGTTGAGCCATCTGATGGCTACAACTTCTGCTGGAAAGGCAATAAATGAAAATGAAGACAAAGTTCATGGAGTTGGCTTAGCCATAAAGTCATGTCTCTTGAAACAGCTCAAAGACCTTCCAGTTGGTAGCACCAAAATGAATCTTTGCTTGTCACTTGACCAAAAACGACATCTCACAATCATCAGCGCCTATGCACCAATGCTGATGAGCACAGAAGATACCATAGAAGTGTTCGATGCTGACGTCGATTCCTTTCTGAGCTCTTTGTCTTCCTACTGCTCATTGATTTTAATGCCCAAGTAGGTTGTGGCCACTATTTATTGGAAAGGTGTACTTGGCAGACACGGTGTAGGCAAGATGAAGAACAACGGTCTTCTTCTGCTGAGCAAATGTGCGGAGCACAATCTAGCTATCAGTAACACAGCATTCAGGATGGCTGATAAGTACAAGAACACAAAGATGCACCCAAACTCTAGACAATGGCACCTCATTGACTATGTTGTTCTTCACGAGAATGACATCAAAGACATCCTAATAACAAATGTAATGAGGGGCGCAGAATGTTGGACAAATCATAGGCTTGTACGCACAATCCTTCAATTGTACATAGCTCGCCAGATGAAAAGAGTACTTTGAAAAACTGATGAATGAGGAAAATGAGAGCGAAAAAAGAGCAGAAGAGGTGAACGTCAAGTTCCTGGAAGTAGCAAAGATAAAGGGTAAAGTGAGGAGGGCATTGAAGAGGATGAAGAATGGAAAGGCAGTTGGTCCTGATGACATACCGGTGGAGGTATTGAAGTGTCTAGGAGAGGCAACAGTAGATTTTCTGACAAGAACATTCAACAAGGCCTTAGAGAGTGAGAGGATGCCAGAGGAATGGAGGAGAAGTGTGCTTCTGCCCGTTTTTAAGAACAAGGGAGATGTGCAGAGTTGTGGCAACTACAGAGGGATGAAGTTGATGACCCATACAATGAAGTGATGGGAAAGAATAGTGTTAGCTCGACTCAGGACAGAGGTCAGCATTTGAAAACAACAGTTTGGTTTCATGCCAAGAAAGAGCAAACAGATGCAGTGTTTGTCTTGATGTTATTATAGAAATACAGACGGATCTGCATTGTGCCTTTGTGGATCTGGAGAAAGCTTATGACAGAGTACTGAGAGAGGAACTCTGGTATTGCATGAGGAAGTGTGGAGTGGAAGAGAAGTATGTTCGAGTGGTGCAGGACATGTATTAGAGATGTAAGACGGTGGTGAGGTGTGCTGTCGGTGTGGCAGAAGAGTTCAAGGTGGAGGTGGGACTGTATCAACGGTCAGCTCTGAGCTTCTTGTTTGCTATGGACAGGCTGTCAGATGAGGTTAGAGAATATTTCCCATTGACAATGGTGTTTACAGATGACATTGTGATCTGTAGTGAGATCAGAGAACAAGTGCAGGAAAATCTAGAGATGTGGAGGTATGCCCTGGAAAGAAGGGGAATGAAGGGTAACCTCAGTAAGTCATAATACATGTGTATGAATGACATGGACCAAAGAGGAACGGTGAGGTTACAGGGAGCAGCGATAAGGAAGTTGGAGGATTTTAAGTACTTCGGCTCAACAATCCAGAGCAGTGGAGAGTGTAGAAAAGAGGTAAAAGAAGCATGTGTTGTGAGGTTGGAATGGTTGGAGAAAAGTGTCCGGTGTGGTGTGTGATAGAAAGGTATCGGCAAGCATGAAAGCAAATGTGCACAAGACAGTTTTGAGGCCAGCAATTTTGTATGGTTAAGAAACAGTGGCCCTGGGGAAACGACAGGAGCCAGTGCTAGAGCGAGCAGAGAGGAAAATGTTGAGGTTCTCTTTGGGAGTAACCAAGATGGATAGGATCAAGAATGAGCACATCAGAGGGACAGCACATATAAGTTGTTTAGAAGACAAAGTCAAAGAGGGTAGAGTGAGATGGTTTGGACATGTACAGAGGAGGGATAGTGAGTATATTGGTAGTAGGATGCTGAGGTTGAATCACCAGGCAGAAGGCAATGTGATGATTCATGGATGTGGTGAAGAAGGACATAGAGGCAGTCGGTGTAATAGAAGAAGATGCAGAGGGTAGGGTGAGATGGAGGCAGATAATTTGTTGTGGTGAATCCTGAAGGGAAAAGCTGAAAGGAGAAGAAGAAGTTGACATGGTCATAAGGGGCTGTACCTCTGAATTGGAAACAGGGGTGGTGGTTCCTCATTTTAAATAGGGGGACTGTAGGTTGTGTTCCGATTATCATGGCATCACACTCCTCAGCCTCCACTGTCTTAAATCTCTAATTCATGTCCTGCACCGCTCTATCATACTTCTCTGCCACTCCAGACTTCCTCATGCAATACCACAGTTCCTCTATCGGGAGCCTGTCATATGCTTTCTCCAGATCCATAAAGGCACAATGCAGCTCCATCTGACCGTCTCTGTACTTGTAAATTAACATCGTAAACATCCTTAAGGCAAACACTGCATCTGTGGTGCTCTTTCTTGGCATGAAACCAAACTGTTGTTCACAAATACTGACCTCTGCCCTTAGTCTCGCTTCCACTATTCTTCCCCATGACTTCATCATATGGCTGATCAACTTTATCCCTCTCATTTGCCACAATTCTGGACGTCTCCATTGTTCTTAAAAGGGGCACCAGCACACTTCTCCTCCATTCCTCTGGCATCCTCTCTCTCTTTCAGACCTTGCTGAATGTTGTTGTCAGGAAATCTACTGCTGCCGCTCCTAGACACTTCCATACCTCCACGGGTATGTCATCCGGACCAACTGACTTTCCATTCTTCATCCTCTTCAATGCCCTCCTCCCTTCACCCTTATTAATCTTTGTAACTTCCTGGTCCTCAAATGTCACCTCTACTACTCTTTTTTTCTCTCTCATTTTCCACATTCATCAGCTCTTCAAAATACTCTTTCCATCTTCTCAGCACAGTTCTGTCATTAGTCAACACGTTTCCCACTCTATCCTTAATCACTCTAACTTGCTGCATGTCCTTCCCATCTCAATTTCTCTGCTGTGCCACCCTGTATAAATCATTTTCTCCCTCTTTACTCTCCACCCAAGCATACCAGTCATCATACGCCCTCTGTTTGGCCTTTGACACCGCTACTTTTACCTTACACTGTCTTCCTGTACTCCTGTTTACTCTTTTCGGTCCTTTCAATGTCCCACTTCTTAGCTAACCTCTTTCTTTGTACACACTCCTGCACTTCCTCATTCCACCACCAATTATCTACTCTTCTTCCCGATTACACATGAAGTATTCTCCTACCGGTCTCCATGATCACATTAGCTGTAATTGTCCAGTCATCTGGAAGCACTTCCTGGCCACCCAAAGCCTGTTTCAACTCCTCATTGAAGACAACCCGACACTCCTCCTTTTCCTGCTTTGACCACTTTGTCTTCTGCTCTGTCTTTGCCTTTTTCACTTTCCTCACCATTAGCATCATCCTGCACACCACCATCTTATGCTGTTTGGCAACACTCTCACCCACTATTACTTTTCTGTCACTTACTTCCTTCAAATTACATCACCTGCACAAGATGTAGTCTACTTATGTGCTCCTATCTTTGCTTTTATAAGTCACCATATGCTCCTGTCTTTTCTGGAAGAATGTACTTTCCACAGCCATTTTCATCCTTTTGCAAAATCAACCAACATCCGTCCTTCTGCGTTCCTGTCCTGGATACCAAACCTGCACATCACTTCCTTGTCCCTTCTGTTTCCTGCACCAACATGTCCATTGAAGTTTGCCCCAGTGACCACTCTTTCACCTCTTGGGGTACTCTGCATCACTTCATCTAACTCACTCCAGAATCTCTCCTTCTAGCTCACATACTGCCTGTGGGGCATAAGCACTAACAGCATTGAACATCACGCCTTCAATTTTTAACTTAAGATTCATCACTCTGTCTGAGACTCTTTTCACTTCTAGAACATTTCTGAAAGACTCCTTTTTCAAGATGACTCCTACTCCATTTCTCTTCCCATCCACACCATGAAAAAACAGCTTAAGCCCTGCTCCTAAGCTTCTAGCCTTGCTACCTTTCCACCTGGTCTCCTGAAGACACAGTGTGTGTCCCTTTCCTCCTCTGCATCATGTCAGCCAGCTCTCTGCCTTTTCCTGCCATTGTTCCAACATTCAAAAACTGATAAGATTGTATTTATTCACCATGGATTTGGATTTCAACTTCTTCTTGTTCTTCTTGTACTCTTCTTCTTCCTCTTGTTGTTGTTGTTGTTGTTGTTCTTCTTCTTCTTCTCCTTCTTTTTCTTCTTCTGCTTTGTTAAAATACCTTTCGACATGTCTTTTTGTAGATTGAAAACCAACCTCTCAACATCATGACTCCTGTAACAGGGCCAGTTAACATCCATCCCTCACAATACGTGGCTTTTAGACAACACAATTACGAACATTTCAGGGGTCAAACCTTATAAATATATCCATGAAAGACATTCTGTAGTACATGATTGTGTACTGTTCTTTGATTATTATTATTTTTTTTAACAGATTATTAGTTCTGGCGCTCTGTCAGTTGCTGCAGCAAACTGCTATATTTCCTGTGTGGTACGTAAACATTGTAAACATAATACTACTTTCCAGTTCCTTCCTTTGTAAATCTACCTGGTTGTAATTTTCTTGGAGAAACTCCAATCAGTGTTGGTGTAACACTGTTTGATGAAACGAACCATGACAGCTTTGATAAAATTAATCATCAGCATCATCATGATCATCATGATCATCATCATCATCATCATCATCATCATCATCATCATCATCATCATCATTATCATCATCATCATCATCATCATCATCATCTTCTTCTTCTTCTTCTTCTTCTTCTTCTACCATTTCCTCCGGGGACAAGTCATGGGGGCAGCAATCTAAACAAAGAGGTCCATATGTCCTTCTCCCCCGCCACTTCCTCCAGCTCTTCTGGGGGGGGATACCCCAAGGCATTCCCAGACAAGCCGAGAGACATAGTCCTTCCAGCGTGTTCGAGGGTGGACATGCTCGAAACACCACACCAGGGAGGCGTTTGGGAGGCATTCTGACCACATGCCTGAGCCACCTCAACTGACCCCTCTCAATGCGGAGGAGCAGCAATTCTACTCCGAGCTCTCCCCTGATGTTAGAGCTTCTCATCTTATCTAAGGGAGCGCTCCGCCACACCAAGAAGGAAGCCCATTTCAATCACTTGTATCCACGAGCTTGTTCTTTCAGTCACTACCCAAAGCTTGTGACCACAGGTAAGGGTTGGAATGTACAATGACTGGTAAATTGAGAGCTTTGCCTTGTGGCTCAGCTTGCTCTTCACTACGATGGACTGGTACAGGCTCTGTTTAACAGCAGAGGCTTCAGCAATCCATCTGTCGATCTCCCGCTCCATCGTTCCATCACTCATGAACTAGTGAATATACTTTAACTTGGGGCAGGACCTCATTCCTGACCAGAGGGTGCATTCCATACTTGTCCGACTGAGAACCATGGTGTCAGACTTGGAGGTGCTGATTTTCATCCTGGCCGCTTCCCACCCTACTGAGAGCTGTAGGCCTCAGCTTGAGGAACCCAAAAGTACAAGATCATCCACAAAAAGGAGAGGCGAGATCTGATGGCCATCAAATTAGAACCCCTCAATGCCAACTGTGTGCTAGAAATTCTGTCCATAAAATATATTAACAGAATTGGTGACAAAGGACAGCCTTGGCAGACTCCAACCCTCACCAGAAACAAATTCAACCTGTTCTTACCAATATGGACCACACTCTGGCTCCGGTGATATAATGATCGAATGGCCAGTCCAACGGGTTCAAACCACCGTACTCTCGGACCATGCCTCACAAGATAGCCCAAGGGACACAGTCAAAAGCCTTCTCCAAATCCCCAAAACACACGTGGAAAGATTGGACAGCCTCCCATCGCCCCCTCCAAGATGCAGTGTAGTGTATTGAGTTGGTAAAGAGTGCGACGCCAGGACGAAAACCACCTTGAGTCCTGAATCCGAGCTCCGACTAGTGGTCAGATCCTCTTCTCCAGTACCCCTGCATAGAATTTCCCAGATAGGCTGAGGAGTGTGATTCCCCAATAATCAGAACACACCCTCCGGTCCCCCATTTAAAAAGGGGAACTGCCACCCCGGTTTGTCAATCCAGAGCTGCATTCCCTGGTGACCATGTGGTGTTGCAGAGACATGTCTTCCAGAGCCCTGAGATATTCAGGGTGGATCTCATTCAACCTCGGAGCCAGACTACTGAGGTGCTCTGTGACTACCTCAATGACCTCCACTCCAGTGATGGGAAAACACCTGCCCAAACCCCCAGGGTCTGCCTCCTCCATGGAGGGTGTGTTGGTGGGTTTGAGGAGGTCCTCAAAGTATTCCTTCCACCTCTCAACAATATCCCCAGTCAAGATGAACAGCTGCCAACCTCCACTGTGAACACTGTTTGTGGACAACTGCTTCTCCCTTCTGAGGTGCCGGATTGTAGTCCAGAACCGTCTTGAGGCCAACAAATAATCACTCTTCAGGTTCTCACCAAACTCCTCCCATGTTCAAGATTTTGTAGCTGTTACAGCTTTGGCTACAGTACGTTTGGCATGCCTCTCCCTGTCTGCTGCCTCGGGGTCCCACAAGCCAATAAGATGTGATTTTTGATTGATTGATTGGGGCAGTGGTGGTCTAGTGGTATAGGGCACTGGATCACTGATCCAAAGGTTGGGGGTTCGAGTCCCACTCTCCTCAGGGTTTTCACTGTCCCCCCCAGTGCAGCTAACCGGGTGATCAAAGGTGGGCCATGTCTCTCACTTTCTATGGTGAGAGGCATGTAAAAGAACCATTGCTGACTTTCGTAAAGAGTAGGCTGCAAGGTCGTCAGCGTGTTTCTGTCCCTTGCTAAAGGGTTGTGTCAGGAAGGGAATCCGACATAAAAACCTCTGCCAATCAAAAGTGCGAATCAGATGATTCACTGTGGCGACTCCCGAGTAAAAGCTGAAAGGAAGATAGAATTTTGATTGATTGATTGATTAACTGTTTGGGTTTTTACACCCGAGCCTAGCAGATCATCAGGCCGGTGCTTATCCCCGGTTTCCGTAGCGTGAAGCAATCAGGAGTTGAACTCCTCCTGGATGGAATGCTAGTCCATCGCAGGTTACCGTCCCAGTATATTTTTTACTGGTACCCATTTATACTGCTGGGTGAACAGAGGCACACTTGTGGTTGAGACCTTGCCCAGGGGTCTTAGCACAGTGAGGGTCTCAGTGGGATTTGAACTCACAACCTCCCGATCATGAGCCCAACACTCTAACCACTACACCACCGGCTCCACAATATATATCACAAGATGTGATCGGCCTCCTTTTTCAGCTGGATGGCCCCCCCATCACTATAGGTGTCCACTATAGGTAACCACTGGGGTTACCGCCACGACAAGCACCGACAACTTTCCGGCCACAGCTATGGGCAGCCGCCTCAGCAATGGAGGCATGGAAACATGGCCCATCTGGATTCCATGTCACCCACCTCCTTTGTGACGTGGTTGTCGCTCTGACAGAGGTGGAAGTTAAGTTAAAGGCCTCTCAGACAGGAGACTCCAGCAAACATTCCCAACAGACTCAAATTACATGCTTGGGCCGGCAAGGTCTGGAAGGCATCCTCCCCCATCATTGAAGCCAGCTGACCACCATCTGGTGATAGGATGAAGGTCCCGCTCCCCTCTTCACCCGAGTGTCCAGCACATGCAGCAACAGCTTCGGTGACACGACTACAAAATCAATCATCAAACTACGACCAAGGGCTGCGACCTGGGTATATGGGAGGGCGGATCCATGTCTCCTTTTCAGGCTAGCGCTGGCTGTGCTCCATGGGCAGAAGCTAATCATTATGCGTTTGACGTCGAGCCCATCCCCAGGCCATCGATGATCCTTGTCTGGTCAAGTGAACCTGTGCCCTTCTTTTTTTAATTAATCAAAAAGGTATTCTGAACCGCACTATGGAACTTCACTCAGGACCTGTTTGCCTTGGATGACCCTACCAGGGGTATTTTGACCCTGACAACATAGCTCCTAGGCTCATTCGGTCATTCAAACCTTTACACCATGATAAGGTGGCAATTCAAGGAGGAAGTAGATTTTTTTCCAGACTGAAAATCAGATATTTTATTTCATTTTCTCAATTATATCACGTGTATACTGTGAGTGACAGCCAATGAATTCACAGCTGATGAACTCACAGTCAATGTGCCCACCACTGATGAATCCGAAACCCATGGACCCGCCTCCTATTTTCAGTCTTGCTTTTTCTGACCCACAGGATCCCCAGAATGCCTGTTTTTAATCCACAGCCATGTTTAAATTATAATTATTTTATTTTCTGAAACATGGTCTACTTTTTGACTTTGGCAGTGCATTATGTATGGGAATTTAGAATAGGAAACGTCCATGGAAAACCAGCAAAATAAGACAAACAATGAGAAACAATTGAGACAATTTAATATTAACAAAATAATGCAAAATATTCGATTACAGCTTGAGCTAATACTAGCTAGTGATGAAATACAAATAGTACAAGGGTCACAAAATTAGTATCGTCACCAAGCAGTTGCAGTATGGGAAACTTCGAAACGTGGAGATCAAAAATTTTGAATCACACTTTTCAAAAGTCTTGAATGATGATAATCCGTGTGATGATTATTAATGAATTTGGATGATGAAACTTGGATGATGAAGCTTGGATGATGAAGCTTGGGTGATGAAACTTGGATGATGAAAACCGGGAGCAGCTCGACAACTGGTCCTTAGATTGATTTTCTTTAGTTCTAGAATGTTCATTTTTCCTGAATGTTCGAATCACGTGACCAAGTCACAGGATGCATGCGCAAATAGGTCAGTCTCAGACTTTCCATAATATGAGTTCTAGACGCAATTTGATTATGTAAGCAAAACAACGGTGACTCAAAAATAGCTGGTAGTAATTGTTAATGTGTTACTATTTATAGCACACTAACTGAATAGAATTACATACTCATAACAATTGTGTATCAAAGATTTCTGTAGATTTTAACTCTGAATGATTCTGTGTTTCGTAATGATATCTATTTTTGTAATTTGTAAAATTACCAATAATCTTCCCACATGGTCTAAAAACATATGGATAAGGATTCACTTACAGAGCTTAACAGCAAAATGTTAATTTATAGCAAATAAATAAATTACACGCAGGGTTGATGGCCCTGCAATGGCCTGGCAAGCTGGACAGATTGTACCCTGCCCTCACTCAGAGTCAGCTGAGATGTGCACCAGCCTCACCGAGACCCTAATGAGGAGGAAGCGGTTACCGAAAATGATGATGAATGAACCGTTCGGAAACATAAAAGATGATGATGATGATGATGGTGATGATGATGATGAAGATGATGATGATGGGTGAAGATTTGATCTTTTTCTGACATCATGGTTCATTTTTGAGATTTCAACCAGAAATTTAGATTTACACTGAGATTAAGATCTGCATTGTTTTCAGAACAGGCATTTAATTTTTAATCAAGATATTTTGAAGAAAATTTTTTGAGGAGATCACAGTGGAGATGCAATGGAAAAACAACTGACACAAATTGTTCGTGTTTTGTTTGTTTGTTTGTTTTTTGATTGTTTGGGTTTTTTTTTTTAAATAATTTGTATTTTTTGTTATTTTGTAATTGTAAATTTATAAGTTTGTAATTTTGCAAATAATTTGTAATTGGTTTGTTGATTTTTGGTTAAACAAAAGTGGATATTCTGAGATAAATCATTTGAGTTTTGTTATGATTTTATTCTTGTGATAAAAGTGAACACATTTACATGCCTGTACAGGAAGTTTACTCATTTTCTTTGTTCTTCAAAACTTTGTTGGCAAAAAAAAAAACCCCAAAACAAAACAAAAAAAACCCAACAAAGATAAACCAGCAGCATATAGTGCCTATTACCTACACTGTCCTTGTATGGTAGAGGTATCTTATACTCTATTACTGCATCCCTAGTCTGACTGGCACTGAAACAGGAAGTCGAAATGTTATTTCTCATGTCACGCTCTTTATATGTACTGAGAAGTTTGTTCCACTGAGTCTGCACCAGCTATGGTATGAGGAAACCAGAAACTGTGACATCCTAATGGTGATTCCACTATTAATTATTTAATTATTTTGTGTATTTTTTTCTTTTTCTATTGATTTCTAATTGTTTTACATGTTTAAGCTGTTATAGGTGACATGGGACTAACTGGGTCACAACAAACTCACACAGCATCTCCACACAGCGCTTTTCTCTGTACATGCTACTACAAAACATATAACGTGGGGAAACTCTTTTTTTTTTTTTTTTTTATGGTGGCAAAGTGCATCACATGAAGCCTGTTTATCAGAAAACCACGCATCATTATCAATTCAGAAAAAGAAAAAAAAAACACTTTTATTGAAGATCTGTTTCACAAAACTGTAATCTTTCACGAAACAGGACTCACACTGGTGTTAGCATGGGTTTATTCATGTTTCACCACAATCATGTCAAAGCAGCAAAAACCACATGTTCAAGCAAATTTAAAAAAAAAAAAAAAAAAAAAAAAACATTTTACATTAAGTCCTGCTTGAGATGTTGAGCACAGCCAAGTGGCTCCATCATAGCATAACGTTTTCCAGCCGGTAACAATCTGATTTTGTTGTGTCTTATTTATTTGTATTTGGTTCAGGTACCCTTCCTACACAAACTTAATTGTTACACGTATATCTTCTTCTTCTTCTTTTCCTTTCGGCTTTTCCCTTACTCCAACTACCTTCATGTCCTCCTTCAGCACATCCATACATCTTCTCTTGGGTCTTCCTCCCGACCTTCTGCTTGGTAGTTCCAACCTCAGCATCCTACTACCAACATACTCACTATCCTTCCTCTGTACATGTCCAAACCATCTCAATCTAGCCGCTCTGACTTTGTCTCCAAAACATCTTACATGGGCTGTCCCTCTGATGTACTCATTCCTGATCCTATCCATCCTCGTTACTCCCAAAGAGAACCTCAACATTTTCATCTCTGCTACCTGCAGCTCTGCCTCCTGTCTTTTCCCAAAGCCCACTGTTTCTTAACCATATAACACTGCTGGCCTTGTCACCGTCTTGTGCACTTTTCCTTTCATTCTCGCTGATGCCCTCCTATCACACACCACACCAGACACTTTTCTCCAACCAACCGGATACTTTTCTCCAACCAAAAAAAAAAAAATATATATATATATATATATATATATATATATATATATATATATATATATCTTCTTCTTCTTCTTCTGCTGCTGCTTTGTTAAAAATACCTTTCTCCATGTCTGTTTATAGATTGAGAACAAACCCTCAACATCATGACTCCTGTAACAGTGGCAGTTAACACTCATCCATTCCAATGTATCCAATGTATGGCTTTTCAGAAAGGGGAACCAAAGGCACTGGGGGTAGACATATTTTATTTAGAAATGTAATAATGCATTTTATTAATCAGTGTTTAGTTGTTTACTCTTGATTCTGTTTTTTCTTTTTTCTTTTTTTCTCTGCAGAATTTATAAGTTTGTAATTTTGCAAATAATTTGTAATTGGTTTGTTGATTTTTGGTGAAACAAAAGTGGATATTCTGAGATAAATCATTTGAGTTTTGTTATGATTTTATTCTTGTGATAAAAGTGAACACATTTACATGCCTGTACAGGAAGTTTACTCATTTTCTTTGTTCTTCAAAACTTTGTTGGCGAAAAACCCAAAACAAAACAAAAACCCAACAAAGATAAACCAGCAGCATATAGTGCCTATTACCTACACTGTCCTTGTATGGTAGAGGTATCTTACACTCTATTACTGCATCCCTAGTCTGACTGGCACTGAAACAGGAAGTCGAAATGTTATTTCTCATGTCACGCTCTTTATATGTACTGAGAAGTTTGTTCCACTGAGTCTGCACCAGCTATGGTATGAGGACATCAGAAACTGTGACATCCTAATGGTGATTCCACTATTAATTATTTAATTATTTTGTGTATTTTTTTCTTTTTCTATTGATTTCTAATTGTTTTATATGTTTAAGCTGTTATAGGTTACATGGGACTAACTGGGTCACAACAAACTCACACAGCATCTCCACACAGCGCTTTTCTCTGTACATGCTACTACAAAACATATAACGTGGGGAAACTCTTTTTTTTAATTTTTATGGTGGCAAAGTGCATCACATGAAGCCTGTTTATCAGGAAACCACGCATCATTATCAATTCAGAAAAAGAAAAAACACTTTTATTGAAGATCTGTTTCACAAAACTGTAATCTTTCACGAAACAGGACTCACACTGGTTTTAGCATGGGTTTATTCATGTTTCACCACAATCATGTCAAAGCAGCCAAAACCACATGTTCAAGCAAATTAAAAAAAAAAAAAAAAAAAAAAAAAAAAAACACACATTTTACATTAAGTCCTGCTTGAGATGTTGAGCACAGCCAAGTGGCTCCATCATAGCATAACGTTTTCCAGCCGGTAACAATCTGATTTTGTTGTGTCTTATTTATTTGTATTTGGTTCAGGGACCCTTCCTACACAAACTTAATTGTTACACGTATATCTTCTTCTTCTTCTTTTCCTTTCGGCTTTTCTCTTACTCCAACTACCTTCATGTCTTCCTTCAGCACATCCATACATCTTCTCTTGGGTCTTCCTCTCGACCTTCTGCTTGGTAGTTCCAACCTCAGCATCCTACTACCAACATACTCACTATCCTTCCTCTGTACATGTCCAAACCATCTCAATCTAGCCGCTCTGACTTTGTCTCCAAAACATCTTACATGGGCTGTCCCTCTGATGTACTCATTCCTGATCCTATCCATCCTCGTTACTCCCAAAGAGAACCTCAACATTTTCATCTCTGCTACCTGCAGCTCTGCCTCCTGTCTTTTCCCAAAGCCCACTGTTTCTTAACCATATAACACTGCTGGCCTTGTCACCGTCTTGTGCACTTTTCCTTTCATTCTCGCTGATGCCCTCCTATCACACACCACACCAGACACTTTTCTCCAACCAACCGGATACTTTTCTCCAACCAAAAAAAAAAAAAAAAATATATATATATATATATATATATATATATATATATATATCTTCTTCTTCTTCTTCTGCTGCTGCTTTGTTAAAAATACCTTTCTCCATGTCTGTTTATAGATTGAGAACAAACCCCTCAACATCATGACTCCTGTAACAGTGCCAGTTAACACTCATCCATTCCAATGTATCCAATGTATGGCTTTTCAGAAAGGGGAACCAAAGGCACTGGGGGTAGACATATTTTATTTAGAAATGTAATAATGCATTTTATTAATCAGTGTTTAGTTGTTTACTCTTGATTCTGTTTTTTTCTTTTTTTCTTTTTTTTCTCTGCAGAATTTATAAGTTTGTAATTTTGCAAATAATTTGTAATTGGTTTGTTGATTTTTGGTGAAACAAAAGTGGATATTCTGAGATAAATCATTTGAGTTTTGTTATGATTTTATTCTTGTGATAAAAGTGAACACATTTACATGCCTGTACAGGAAGTTTACTCATTTTCTTTGTTCTTCAAAACTTTGTTGGCGAAAAAAAAAACCCAAAACAAAACAAAAAAACCCAACAAAGATAAACCAGCAGCATATAGTGCCTATTACCTACACTGTCCTTGTATGGTAGAGGTATCTTACACTCTATTACTGCATCCCTAGTCTGACTGGCACTGAAACAGGAAGTCGAAATGTTATTTCTCATGTCACGCTCTTTATATGTACTGAGAAGTTTGTTCCACTGAGTCTGCACCAGCTATGGTATGAGGACATCAGAAACTGTGACATCCTAATGGTGATTCCACTATTAATTATTTAATTATTTTGTGTATTTTTTTCTTTTTCTATTGATTTCTAATTGTTTTATATGTTTAAGCTGTTATAGGTTACATGGGACTAACTGGGTCACAACAAACTCACACAGCATCTCCACACAGCGCTTTTCTCTGTACATGCTACTACAAAACATATAACGTGGGGAAACTCTTTTTTTTAATTTTTTTATGGTGGCAAAGTGCATCACATGAAGCCTGTTTATCAGGAAACCACGCATCATTATCAATTCAGAAAAAGAAAAAAAAAAACACTTTTATTGAAGATCTGTTTCACAAAACTGTAATCTTTCACGAAACAGGACTCACACTGGTTTTAGCATGGGTTTATTCATGTTTCACCACAATCATGTCAAAGCAGCCAAAACCACATGTTCAAGCAAATTAAAAAAAAAAAAAAAAAAAAACACACATTTTACATTAAGTCCTGCTTGAGATGTTGAGCACAGCCAAGTGGCTCCATCATAGCATAACGTTTTCCAGCCGGTAACAATCTGATTTTGTTGTGTCTTATTTATTTGTATTTGGTTCAGGGACCCTTCCTACACAAACTTAATTGTTACACGTATATCTTCTTCTTCTTCTTCTTTTCCTTTCGGCTTTTCTCTTACTCCAACTACCTTCATGTCTTCCTTCAGCACATCCATACATCTTCTCTTGGGTCTTCCTCTCGACCTTCTGCTTGGTAGTTCCAACCTCAGCATCCTACTACCAACATACTCACTATCCTTCCTCTGTACATGTCCAAACCATCTCAATCTAGCCGCTCTGACTTTGTCTCCAAAACATCTTACATGGGCTGTCCCTCTGATGTACTCATTCCTGATCCTATCCATCCTCGTTACTCCCAAAGAGAACCTCAACATTTTCATCTCTGCTACCTGCAGCTCTGCCTCCTGTCTTTTCCCAAAGCCCACTGTTTCTTAACCATATAACACTGCTGGCCTTGTCACCGTCTTGTGCACTTTTCCTTTCATTCTCGCTGATGCCCTCCTATCACACACCACACCAGACACTTTTCTCCAACCAACCGGATACTTTTCTCCAACCAAAAAAAAAAAAAAAAAAAAAAAAAAAAAAAAAAAATATATATATATATATATATATATATATATATATATATATATATATATATATATATATATATATATCTTCTTCTTCTTCTTCTTCTTCTTCTTCTGCTGCTTTGTTAAAAATACCTTTCTCCATGTCTGTTTATAGATTGAGAACAAACCCCTCAACATCATGACTCCTGTAACAGTGGCAGTTAACACTCATCCATTCCAATGTATCCAATGTATGGCTTTTCAGAAAGGGGAACCAAAGGCACTGGGGGTAGACATATTTTATTTAGAAATGTAATAATGCATTTTATTAATCAGTGTTTAGTTGTTTACTCTTGATTCTGTTTTTTTCTTTTTTTCTTTTTTTTCTCTGCAGAATTTATAAGTTTGTAATTTTGCAAATAATGTGTAATTGGTTTGTTGATTTTTGGTTAAACAAAAGTGGATATTCTGAGATAAATCATTTGAGTTTTGTTATGATTTTATTCTTGTGATAAAAGTGAACACATTTACATGCCTGTACAGGAAGTTTACTCATTTTCTTTGTTCTTCAAAACTTTGTTGGTGAAAAAAAAAACCCAAAACAAAACAAAAAAACCCAACAAAGATAAACCAGCAGCATATAGTGCCTATTACCTACACTGTCCTTGTATGGTAGAGGTATCTTACACTCTATTACTGCATCCCTAGTTTGACTGGCACTGAAACAGGAAGTCGAAATGTTATTTCTCATGTCACGCTCTTTATATGTACTGAGAAGTTTGTTCCACTGAGTCTGCACCAGCTATGGTATGAGGACACCAGAAACTGTGACATCCTAATGGTGATTCCACTATTAATTATTTAATTATTTTGTGTATTTTTTTCTTTTTCTATTGATTTCTAATTGTTTTACATGTTTAAGCTTTTATAGGTTACATGGGACTAACTGGGTCACAACAAACTCACACAGCATCTCCACACAGCGCTTTTCTCTGTACATGCTACTACAAAACATAGAACGTGGGTAAACTCTTTTTTTTAATTTTTTTATGGTGGCAAAGTGCATCACATGAAGCCTGTTTATCAGGAAACCACGCATCATTATCAATTCAGAAAAAGAAAAAAAAAAACACTTTTATTGAAGATCTGTTTCACAAAACTGTAATCTTTCACGAAACAGGACTCACACTGGTTTTAGCATGGGTTTATTCATGTTTCACCACAATCATGTCAAAGCAGCCAAAACCACATGTTCAAGCAAATAAAAAAAAACCCAAAAAAAACAAACAAAAAAAAAAAACACACATTTTACATTAAGTCCTGCTTGAGATGTTGACCACAGCCAAGTGGCTCCATCATAGCATAATGTTTTCCAGCCGGTAACAATCTGATTTTGTTGTGTGTTATTTATTTGTATTTGGTTCAGGTACCCTTCCGACACAAACTTAATTGTTACACGTATATCTTCTTCTTCTTCTTTTCCTTTCGGCTTTTCTCTTACTCCAACTACCTTCATGTCCTCCTTCAGCACATCCATACATCTTCTCTTGGGTCTTCCTCTCGACCTTCTGCTTGGTAGTTCCAACCTCAGCATCCTACTACCAACATACTCACTATCCTTCCTCTGTACATGTCCAAACCATCTCAATCTAGCCGCTCTGACTTTGTCTCCAAAACATCTTACATGGGCTGTCCCTCTGATGTACTCATTCCTGATCCTATGCATCCTCGTTACTCCCAAAGAGAACCTCAACATTTTCATCTCTGCTACCTGCAGCTCTGCCTCCTGTCTTTTCCCAAAGCCCACTGTTTCTTAACCATATAACACTGCTGGCCTTGTCACCGTCTTGTGCACTTTTCCTTTCATTCTCGCTGATGCCCTCCTATCACACACCACACCAGACACTTTTCTCCAACCAACCGGATACTTTTCTCCAACCAAAAAAAAAATATATATATATATATATATATATATATATATATATATATATCTTCTTCTTCTTCTTCTGCTGCTGCTTTGTTAAAAATACCTTTCTCCATGTCTGTTTATAGATTGAGAACAAACCCCTCAACATCATGACTCCTGTAACAGTGCCAGTTAACACTCATCCATTCCAATGTATCCAATGTATGGCTTTTCAGAAAGGGGAACCAAAGGCACTGGGGGTAGACATATTTTATTTAGAAATGTAATAATGCATTTTATTAATCAGTGTTTAGTTGTTTACTCTTGATTCTGTTTTTTCTTTTTTCTTTTTTTCTCTGCAGAATTTATAAGTTTGTAATTTTGCAAATAATTTGTAATTGGTTTGTTGATTTTTGGTGAAACAAAAGTGGATATTCTGAGATAAATCATTTGAGTTTTGTTATGATTTTATTCTTGTGATAAAAGTGAACACATTTACATGCCTGTACAGGAAGTTTACTCATTTTCTTTGTTCTTCAAAACTTTGTTGGCGAAAAAAAAAACCCAAAACAAAACAAAAAAACCCAACAAAGATAAACCAGCAGCATATAGTGCCTATTACCTACACTGTCCTTGTATGGTAGAGGTATCTTACACTCTATTACTGCATCCCTAGTCTGACTGGCACTGAAACAGGAAGTCGAAATGTTATTTCTCATGTCACGCTCTTTATATGTACTGAGAAGTTTGTTCCACTGAGTCTGCACCAGCTATGGTATGAGGACATCAGAAACTGTGACATCCTAATGGTGATTCCACTATTAATTATTTAATTATTTTGTGTATTTTTTTCTTTTTCTATTGATTTCTAATTGTTTTATATGTTTAAGCTGTTATAGGTTACATGGGACTAACTGGGTCACAACAAACTCACACAGCATCTCCACACAGCGCTTTTCTCTGTACATGCTACTACAAAACATATAACGTGGGGAAACTCTTTTTTTTAATTTTTTTATGGTGGCAAAGTGCATCACATGAAGCCTGTTTATCAGGAAACCACGCATCATTATCAAATCAGAAAAAAATTAAAAAAACACTTTTATTGAAGATCTGTTTCACAAAACTGTAATCTTTCACGAAACAGGACTCACACTGGTTTTAGCATGGGTTTATTCATGTTTCACCACAATCATGTCAAAGCAGCCAAAACCACATGTTCAAGCAGATTTAAAAAACAAAAAACAAAAAAAAAAAAAAAAAAAACACACATTTTACATTAAGTCCTGCTTGAGATGTTGAGCACAGCCAAGTGGCTCCATCATCGCATAACGTTTTCCAGTCGGTAACAATCTGATTTTGTTGTGTCTTATTTATTTGTATTTGGTTCAGGTACCCTTCCTACACAAACTTAATTGTTACATGTATATCTTCTTCTTCTTCTTTTCCTTTCGGCTTTTCCCTTACTCCAACTACCTTCATATCCTCCTTCAGCACATCCATACATCTTCTCTTGGGTCTTCCTCTCGACCTTCTGCTTGGTAGTTCCAACCTCAGCATCCTACTACCAACATACTCACTATCCTTCCTCTGTACATGTCCAAACCATCTCAATCTAGACACTCTGACTTTGTCTCCAAAACATCTTACATGGGCTGTCCCTCTGATGTACTCATTCCTGATCCTATCCATCCTCGTTACTCCCAAAGAAAACCTCAACATTTTCATCTCTGCTACCTGCAGCTCTGCCTCCTGTCTTTTCCCAAAGCCCACTGTTTCTTAACCATATAACACTGCTGGCCTTGTCACCGTCTTGTGCACGTTTCCTTTCATTCTTGCTGATGCCCTCCTATCACACACTACACCAGACACTTTTCTCCAACCAATCGGATACTTTTCTCCAACCAATATATATATATATATATATATATATATATATATATATATATATATTATATATATGAGAATATATGAGATATCTGTTGAGGATATATATATATATATATATATATATATATATATATATATATATATATATATATATATATATATATATATATATATCAGATCATCATCAAAATCATGGTGTTTGTGTTTGAAATTATATTCAGCCTAACTGCATTTCGCCCGGTGACCATCAGTGGTATCACTCTGTGGGGAGCGCTTATCGTATGTTATTCTTTGACTGAATTTATAGCACCTTCATTTCTATGAGTTTTTCATGACTCCGTAAATAATGGACGAAATATTAAAGTGTGGTGGTGGTGGTGGTAGCATTATGTTATGAATCTGATTATGCACACGTACTCCATTCCACACACTACAACAGGTTTTACACAGACAAAAAAAAAGTGTGAGCCAAAAATTTAGGAAAATTGCGGGGGTAAAAACTTCTAAATATATCTATGAAAAACATGGTTACATTCTGTAGTACATGATTTTGTTATGTTCTTTGATTTTTTTAATAGATTATTAGTTCTGGCTTTCTGTCAGTTGCTGCAGCAAACTGCTATACTTCCTGTGTAAACTTTGCAATAATAATAATAATAATAATAATAATAATAATAATAATAATAATAATAATAATAATAATTTCCAGTTCCTTCCTTTGTAATTATTCTTGTTTGTTTTTGTTTTTCTTGAAGAAACTCATATCAGTGTTGGTTTAAAGCTAATAGAAGAAAGGAACCATTGCAGATCTTATAAAATGAATAAACAAATAAATAATAATTCTTTTTAAACAGGGTGAGAATATAAACCACACTGTGATAGCATTAATTATGTAGTAAACAGGTTCTATGTGGTACTTTTAATAAACCCTGTGCTCGTCTTATCTTATGTTTTACACGGTTGAACATGAAAATCAAATTTGGGGTTGGATAATTTAAGGTCACTCAAGTTCAAAGGTATCATTTGAAACTACGTATACGGGTCTCTATTAGTGCTCCATGGTAACAACACGTTTACCAATACTAAAGATGAATACTTTCAAAAATCACTGATATAAACAACACCAAAACTAAATAAACAAACAAAAAAAAAATTACAGCAAAAGCACTCAGAGAGCACAAATCTTCACCAAGCCTACAACCCCGATATGAAATGTGAAAATGTCGAAAATCATGTTTATTCACAATAGTAAAAATTATTCTTTGAAACATTTTCTAGATCAGGACCATCTAAACAATACAAATATCTATTATTTTTACAAAGTCACACATCTGGTGGACATTTAAAGATATCTACACATAGTATTTGGTGTAAGACTCCAAATAAATATTGTAACAATTCTTTAAATCCTTCATCCCTCATCTTCTTCCGCTAAGTCCAGGGTCAGCAACCAAAGCAAAGGGGTCCAAACGTCCCTCACCCCAGCCTTTACCTCCAACTCTTCCAGGGGGACACCAAAGCGGTTCCAGACAAGCCGAGAGACATAGTCCCTCCAGCGTGTTCTACTGTAGATTGACCTTGGGGTCTCTTCCCGGTTGGACATGCCTGAAACACCCCACCTGGGAGGCGTCCAGGAGGCATTCTGACCAGATGCCTGAGCCACCTTAACTGGCCCCTCTCCATTCGGAGGAGCATCGTATGGTAGAGCTTCTCACCTTATCTCTAAGGGAGAACCCCGCCACCCGGCGAAGGAAGCTCATTTCAGCCGCATGTATCCACGATCTTGTTCTTTCTGTCACGACTCAAAGCTTACCATAAGTGAGGGTTGGCACGTAGATTGACTGGTAAATTGAGAGCTTTGCCTTGCGGCTCAGCTCCTTCTTCACCACGACGGACCAGTACAGGCTCCGTTTAACAGCAGAGGCTGCAGCGATCCTTCTGTCCATCTCCCGCTCCATCCTTCCCTCACTTGTGAACAAGATCCCAAGATACTATACGACTGAGAACCATGGCCTCGGACTTGGCGGTACTGATCTTCATCCCGGCTGCTTCGCACTCAGCTGTGAATTGCTCTGATGAGAGCTGGAGATCCCGACTTGATAAGGCCAAAAGGACAACATCATCTGCAAAAAGCAGAGACGAGATCCAATGGCCACCAAACCAGAACCCCTCAACGCCTCGACTGCACCTAGAAATTCTGTCCATAAAAATTATGAACAGAATCGGTGACAACGGACAGCCTTGGCGGACTTCAACCCTCACCAGAAATTAATTCGACCTGTTGTTACCAATACAGACCAAACTCTGGCTCCGGTGATACAGCGACCGAATGGCCCGTAGCAACGGGTCCGGAACGCTGTACTCCCGGAGCACCCCCCACAAGATTGTTTGAGGTACACAATCGAAAGCCTTCTACAAATCCACAAAATACATGTGGACAGATTGGACAAATTCCAATGCCCTCTCCAAAATCCTGTGGCACGTATAGGGTTGGTCAAGAGTGCCACGGCCAGGACAAAAACCTCATTGTTCCTCCTGAATCCGAGGTTCGACTATTGGTCGGATCCTCCTCTCCAGTACCCCTGCATAGACTTTCCCGGGTAGGCTGAGGCGTGTGATTCCCCGATAATTGAAACACACCCTCCGGTCCCCCTTCTTAAAGGGGATCCCCACCCCAGTTTTCCAATCCAGAGGTACAGCCCTCGATGACCACGCGATGTTGCAGAGATGTGTCAACCAAGACAGTCCTACAGCATCCAGAGCCCTGAGATATTCTTGGCGGATCCAACCCCGGAGCTCTACCACTGAGGAGCTTTTTGACAACCTCAGTGACCTCCACTCCAGTGATGGGCAGACCCCCACCCAAACCCCCAGGGTCTTTCTCCTCCACAGACGGTGGAATTGGTGGGATTGAGGAGGTCCTCAAAGTTTTCCCTCCACCTCTCGACGACCTCCCCATTTGAGATAAGAAGCTCCCCACCTCCATGCTAAACAGTGTTTGTGGAGAATTGCTTCCCTCTCCTGAGGTGTTGGATGGCACTCCAGAACCTTTTTGAGGTCAACCAATAATCAATCTCCGAGTCCTCACCAAACTCCTCCCCGCCTGAGATAATGCATCTGCGACAGCCTCCAACTGCAGCACGTTTGGCCTGCCTGTATCTGTCTGCTGCCTCGGGAGTCCGACAGGCTAATAAAACCAGATAGGTCTCCTTCTTCAGCTGGACAGACCCTTCACCACAGGTGTCAACCACTGGGTTTGGGGGTTACTGCCACGACAAGCACCGACGACCTTCTGGCCGCAGCTATGGGCTGCCGCCTCAGCAATGGAGGCACAAAACATGGCCAGGTGGTGATCGGTAGACAGCTCAGCTCCTCTCTTCACCCGAGTGTCCAGAACATATGGCCGCAAGTCCGATGGCGTGACTCAAGTGCCAAGTGCATTAATGGGCACACTTATGTTCGAACATGGCGAGCTGTCCAGGGTGTACTCTGCCCTCACCTGAAGTTGGCTGGGATGGGCACCAGCCTCCCCGCGACCCAAATTAAGATTATGCGGGTACAGAAAATGAACTGATGAACATTGAAACCCACCAACCACTAAATTATCTCAAAGCTCTTTTTAATCCCCTCTGTGCCTCTCCTTTTGCCTTCCCATGTAGCACCTTCATACCGCTTTCAGAGTCACTGCTAGAGGTCGTGTGATCATGTTATATCAGGACGACGTCATCAAGGAGCCGGCATCGACATACCAACACTATGCAGAGGTGAGTATTATTCGTACAACATTAGTTTCCTCTGAAACTGGTTTATTTTACTCAAAATCTCACCTCTGGTCTTTTTACAACTTAGACTTTCAACAGGAAAAATAAGTAGGATGGGTACAGTATATATATATATATATATATATATATATATATATATATATATATATATATATATAAAGTCATCCCTTGAATATCGCGGATAATGTAGACCAGACCTGGCCGCGATATTTGAAAATTTTATTTCTCATTTCATCTCTCATTTCAATCAAGATGATTGCCAAATCTGTTGACCATGGTGTCATCAATCTCCTGGACCCTTTGTTGCAAACTTCGTGCCATATTGAAAATCTCTTGCAGATTTCTCAAAGGTCGACCACGCTCTTCATCCTCATTGTTGTTCTCTGCCTCCTCTGCCTCTTCTTCCTCACTCCCCAATTTGGTCATTTCAATGACGTCCTCATCAGTTAGGGGGGTTGAGTGGCTCTCGAGCAGTGTGTTGACGTCTGAAAAGCCTTCAGTGGTTACCGATCGAGCCAGCTTCATGGCCTGAGCTACGGCTGAGTGATGAACCTCCTCAGACATAAATCCCTCATAATCATGGGTGATTTTTTTAGGCCACAAATTTTTCCAATTTGAAATAATTGTTTTTTCCTTCATATCACTGATGGCATTCTGGATGTTGGTCAGCCATGTGGCAATGTTGTACAAGCACCAATACTCTTTGATGCTGAAGTGCTGGTTGTCCTCGTTGATTGATGAGATGAGGCTCTGCATTCACGGTCATCATATTCCGCTTTTTCTTGGGCTCATTGGATGCCGCAGATGGTGCAGGACGTTTAGGAGCCATTTTAGAGATAAATAACATAAAATAAGGAACACAATTACAGAAATACTGTAGCGTGATAAGAAATCCAACAAAGCTTGAAGGAACCCGGTGTCTTCTGCCTCCCCTTGGGGATTTATTGATGTGCGAGGCTACAGCGTCACACGTCTAAGCCAATCTGCTTGCAAATGGGTGGTCCCTGTGATTTTCGGTGCAAATTTTGAAATTCTTATGAATATTTAAATTTATTTTTTTTTTAATTTATTTTTTTTTAATACCGCGATGCACCAATACTCAAATCGTGAAGTGACAAGGGATGACTGTACTCCCTTACAAGGCTCAAAACTGGAAGGCTCAGCACAGATCCAGTAAAAAATGCAACCCAACCTAAATTCCGCCTACTGTTCACCACAGGAGGGGTGCCTATGTACGGGTTACATTTCTCTGTATACCAAATAACCTGATATAGGCGTAACTGGTAGCCTCATACTACCTATAGGGGAGGAACCTGCCCCACTATGTTCAGTCGAGCTGCTGCGAACCCGGCTCGACGATGGCACCCGCCACGACTTCGGACCAGGTGAAAACAACGAGTCTTCATGAACCACCAACGATTGGAGATAAAAGTCCTTAAAAGTGGTCTGACATGACCCGGTGATGTACGATCCAGGTAGAACCGAAGAGCGAACAGGACACAACTTGTAGTCCAGAGACTTACGTCCAACAAAATCCTTCAAGGATTTAATTACAACAGGCTCAGGCCCAAGGTTGGGCCGCTGTGTCTTAGCCACAAACTGAGGATCCGGATAAAATGACCAGCAGTCCCTAGTAGGACAGAAATAACCCTGATCATGGCACAAATCTCAGTACGACACTTACCAGTAGTTAACGCAACTAACAGAGCCGTCTTGTACATGAGCAGCTTTCTAGAATAAGACCCCATAGGCTCAAAGGAGGATGAACCAAACTATGCAAAACCAGCACTGAATCCCACTGAGGAACAGGTTGGCACAGCACAGGGTGTAAATTAGCCACCCTCGAGAACCCCGGGCGAAAGGACTTGCAATAATCCAGAATATAAGAGACTGCTGTCCTATAACCACTAGTAGTACTATAGGCCTAGCCTGAATCTGTCAAAAAAGGTAAAGAACATAGGAGATCAGATTAAGAGGGATTGAGAAGATTGATCTGCCTCTGATGACACCAACTGGTGTAATGCCGCCACTTGGACACGTCGACCTCCAAGGAGGAGGATCAGACACTAGCCATAAGGATCAAGGGAAAACCCTGTGGAATTTCTCATCTAGCCAAGACTCGCCGGAGAAATCCACGCAAAAAACTGAAACAACTGGGGATTCTCATGAAGTAGACACCCCTGAGACAGGAGGTCCGGAACTAGGGGCAGTTGATTTGGATGAGCTACTGACAGTTCCAGAAAGTCCGTGAACCATGACTGGCGAGGCCACAGATGAGCTGTGAGGAGTAGGCAAGCCTGCTTGGACCGTACTTTGGACAGAACAGCCCGAAGTAACGTGGTTGGAGGAAAGGCATACAACAGGGCAGGAGATCAACTCATCGACAGAGCATCCACAGAGAATGCTTGAGTGTCCGGAAACAGACTGACAAGCAGAGGACACTGATTGTTGCTAAAAATCGCAAACAGATCCAGATGGAAGCCCCCCCCCAGCAGGAAGGACAGGTGCAGAAACCCCAACCTGCTGAGGGACCACTCTGTGACCAGAGGTTGAGAGTGAGACAGATCATCTGCAAGAACAATCCGCTTGGACTGAATGTGATGGACCTGTAGCGTGATGGAGTGATCGTGACAAAACATCTGAATCTGTCAAACGAGACTGCATAGAGTGGACTAGTGATTGCCCCCCTGATGAGGAATGTCAGACATCCCTGTGAAATTGTCACAAGGCAGGAGGACAACCTGACCCTGAAGGAGCAGACAAAATTGCCTGATGCTCAGTAGAACGGCATGAGCTTCCAGAACATTGATGTGCAAGGCCTGAAAGGTATACCTATAGGTAAATAACCCACCTGGAAGTGAACATTCGCAAATATTAAACAACTGTTCTATAATGTTTGTTTGCTGTTTGGAATGTTTTGAACATTCATGCAATGTTCATGATGTATGTGTAATGTTCGCGTAGATGCGAACATTTGAAACTATTAAATCACTGTTCATAGAATGATTGTTTAATGTTCTGTGTGTTTGCAAACATATGTAAAATGTTCATGATGTGTGCATAAACTTTGCCACAGAATGCCACAGATGGGTCCGTTCCGGTGATCCCCAGGGTCTGCCCGAGGGTAGGGGTTTATGTCCCAGTCCCATTAAACATGCATGTAATTATAAAGATTATTTATAAAGATTTAGTATCAGAATGTTATACATCTTTTCCTCGCACTGCTTAATGAGACTGAGCAAGAGGAAACTGACCGGCTGGCCAAACGTTGGCCCTTGGAGTTGCACGTGCACAAAGGATGCTCATTCACTCTAAGAAAGAAAGGTTCTTTAAAAAACTAAAAAGGGTTCTTCAGCTTGTCAGAAACACAGAACCCTTTTTTGCTCTCTGAAGAACCCGACTGCAGGGTTCTTGGGAAGAACCCTTATATGAGGTTTTTCAAAGAACTGCAGGGTTCTTCACAGAAACACTGGGAGGTTTTTCACAGAACCATTTACGGTTATTCAGGGAACCTGCAATCTCTTTCAGTCCACATGGTATATACTTTACCCATCCTACTTATTTTCCTGTTGAAAGTCTAAGCTGTAATAAGACCAGAGGTGAGATTTTGAGTTTCATAGGAAACTAATGTTGTACGAATAATATTACAGAGAACCTTATAAATGCATATATAGATTCTTTCAAGCACCGACTAAGGATCTAAAAAAAAAAAAAAAAAAAAAAAAAAAAAAAAAAAAAAAAAATATATATATATATATATATATATATATATATATATATATATATATTATAATTTAGATTATAAATGAATTTTGAAAACACATACATACATTGAGACTGGAATATATACAATTAGTGAATCATTAAAAACATTCAATATTACAAATATTTTCCGATGAATGAGGGGTTGAGGAAGGCAGAATAATGAAAAAGCTTAACCAAACTCAGTTCTGAAGGCTAATATGATAAACACGTGTAAAGTTTTAGGAAGGTACATGGATTTTTTTTTTTTTTAATGAATTGTGGTGACTGGTGCATGGTCATCGGGACTTAACCAAAATCTACTCCATTCTGAAGGCTAATATGACAAACACATCTGTAAAATCAGTTCATAAACACATCTGTAAAGTTTCAGGATATTTAAAAAGTTACAAGCCAAAAATGAATTATGCATTTGTATGGGTAATAGACATGATGACCGGAACATGGTAGTTGAAGCTTAACCAAAATCTAACCAGTTCTGAATGCTTATAAACACATCTGTAAAGTTTAAGGAAACTATATGGAATATTAAAAAAGTTATGGTTTGTAAACTAATTGCAGTAGGCCCTTGTTATTCGTGATAGTTTTGTTCCGGCCCCTCCCACAAATGAAGATAATCCGTGAGTTCTGTTCCCGGAAGTAAAACCCCATGTATCTTATTACATGTGCCAATGATCAACCGAAAGTAAAATACTATGTATCTTTTACATGCACTAAAATATGCTTCTTAAACACACTCTATAGACAGTCTTATTCATTAATACAGTATTAATGTAGTAAAATGTAACAATGATTAAGAAATAAAACAATTGTACTGTTATATTTATTGATGCTAAAATATAAATATTATGCAGCATATACTGTTTAAAAGCACTAGTTATGAAGTATTTTTGAATTATTATTCCAGTACATTACCTAAGTTAATGTTTAGAATGTATGTGTGTGAGATTTTATGTTCTGTAGCATGTTTAACAAACAATACCAAAAGGACAAACTTCAATAATTACGCTTCATGTCCTTTGACATCGAATGTGACGTCTCCAAGATGGCGCTGCCTGGAGGGCAACGTCGCGGAGTTCTCATAGTTAAATTGTTTCTTTGTTCATTTTAATTTGTTTTGTATGCTGCTGTTTGTTTTTTGCATTATGCTCGTATGACCAAGCGACCCTACTACAGCTATGAGAGTGTTTTCGACATTTAGAACCGAGCACGCTCAACTCCTAGCCTGAGCTAACATGCTACGGCAGCTCAATGCGAACCACACCCCAGATTACAATAAGCCCAGGCGGAGACATAGCAGGCGGGGAAGGGCTGAACGATGACTCTGGCACTTGGTTGCACTTCTGGTTATATTGCTTGCAAATGTTCAGTCTCTGCGAAACAAGATGGACAAACTTCATGCTCGGATTGCAATGCAGAGGGATCTACAGGTCTGCTCCATGCTGTTTCTGTGAAACATGGATTGAGGAGAGTACACCCGACAAGGCAATTACACCAGCCGGCTACACGGCCTTCAGGGAGGACCGGCCGCCGTGCACTGTCAGAACAGGCTTTTGTGTACCAAATTCAATATTCCTAGATGATTCTCTTTATTCCCAGCTGATTTTGATTTATTCTCCCTTGCACTTCCATCTGAGGTGCTAATTAACTAACATATTACTTCTACATGACATGTACTTCTACATACACAATATATATATATATGAAAGAACTTTGAACTTGTTCTCTTACAGTGGTATGAAAAAGTATCTGAACCTTTTGGAATTTCTCACATTTCTGCATAAAATCACCATCAAATGTGATCTGATCTTTGTCAAAATCACACAGATGAAAAAACAGTGTCTGCTTTAACTAAAACCACCCAAACATTTATAGGTTTTCATATTTTAATGAGGATAGCATGCAAACAATGACAGAAGGAGGGTGAATAAGTAACTGAACCCTCTGCCTAAGGAGACTTAAAGAGCAATTGAAACCAATTTTTACCAAACAATTTAATTCAGATGTGTGCCCAATCACTGATGAGTGGCTTAAAGCTGCCCTGCCCACTATAAAACACCTGGTAAGAATTTTCTTGATAAGAAGCATTGTCTGATGTGCAACATGGCTCACTCAAAAGAGCTGTCTGAAGACCTGCGATCAAGAATTGTTGATTTGTAGAAAGCTGGGAAAGGATACAATACCATCTCTAAAAGTCTGGATGTCCATCAATTGACAGTCAGAGAAGTTGTCTACAAATGGAGAGAGTTTGGCACTGTCTTCTCTCCCAAGGAGTGGCCGTCCACCAAAGATGATGCCAAGACTTCAGCGCAGAATACTCAGAGAGGTAAAAAAAAAACGTAGAGTTTCTGCTAAAGACTTACAGAAATCACTGGCACAGTCCAATGTCTCTGTGCACACATCAACTATATGTAAAACAATGGCCAAGAATGGTGTTCATGGGAAGATTCCAAGGAGGAAGCCACTGCTGTCTAAAAAAAACATTGTTGCTCATTTAATGTTCGCAAAAAGGCACTTGGACACTCCACAGAAGTTTGGGCAAAATATTTTGTGGACTGATGAAACCAAAGTTGAATTGTTTGGGAGGAACACACAACGTAATGTGTGGAGGAAAAATGGAACAGCTCACCAACATCAACACCTCATCCCCACCATGAAGCATGGTGGAGAGTGCATCATGGTTTGAGGCTGTTTTGCTGCCTCGGGGCCTGGACAACTTGCAATCATTAATGGAAAAATGAATTCAAAAGTTTATCAGGATGTTTTGCAGGAAAACCTGAGGCCGTCTGTCAGATAGTTGAAGCTAAAATTGATGCTGCTGATAAGATTGATGCTGCAACAAGACAATGATCCAAAAGACAGAAGTAAATCAAATTCAGAATGTTTTCAAAAGAACAAAATACACGTTCTGGAGTGGCCAAGTCAAAGTCCAGACTTGAACCCCATTGAGATGCCGTGGCATGACCTCAAGACAGCGATTCATGCCAGACATCCCAGAGATCTGACTGAACTACAGCGGTTTTGTAAAGAAGAATGGGCCAAGATTAGTCCTGATCGATGTATGTGTATTGTGTGTGTGTGTGTGTGTGTGTATATATATATATATATATATATATATATATATATATATATATATATATATATATATAATATAACAATAAAAGGATAGGACAAGGACTTTCTATTATTATATTATATATTATTATATTATATCTATATATCTATTATTATAAATGCAGCCATGAGGTGGGGGGGCACTAACCAGTGTCTCTCCCCCTCATGCCGGTCCCAAGCCCGGAGAAATGCAGAGGGTTGTGTCAGGAAGGGCATCCGACGTAAAACCAATGCCAAACAGTTATGATGCAAATCAAAAGTATTACCCCCATACCGGATCGGTCGAGGCCCGGGTTAACAACGACCGCCATCAGTGCTGTCAATCAACAGGGTGCTGATGGAAATTGGACTACTGTTGGTCGAAGACGTCGAAGAAGGAGAGGTGGGAGGCGTGTCCGTAGGCAGAGAGAGAAGAGGAAAGGCGTGAGTCTAGGACTGAGAGTAGGGACTTTGAATATTGGAACTATGCAAAGAAAAGGTAGAGAGCTGGCTGACATGATGCAGAGGAGGAAGGTGGACATCCTGTGTGTTCAGGAGACCAGGTGGAAAGGTAGCAAAGCTAAAAGCTTAGGAGCAGGGTTTAAGCTATTTTATCACGGTGTGGATGGGAAGAGAAATGGAGTAGGAGTCATCTTGAAAGAGGAGTTTGTCAGGAATGTTCTAAAAGTGAAAAGTAGCAGTGGCTAAGGCCAAACAGAAGGCGTATGATGACTTGTATGATAGGTTGGATAGTAAAGAGGGAGAAAATGATCTATACAGGTTGGCACAGCAGAGAAATAGAGATGGGAAGGACGTGCAGCAAGTTAGAATGATAAAGGACAGAGAGGGAAATGTATTGACTGATGACAGAAGTGTGCTGGGAAGATGGAAAGAGTACTTTGAAGAGCTGATGAATGAGGAAAATGAGAGAGAAAAGAGTAGAAGAGGTGACCATTGAGGAGCAGGATGTAGCAAAGATCAGTAAGGGTGAAGTGAGAAGGGCATTGAAGATGATGAAGAATGGAAAGGCAGTTGGTCCTGATGATATACCTGTGGAGGTATGGAAGTGTCTAGGAGAGGTAGCAGTAGATTTTCTGACAAGAACATTCAACAAGGTACTAGAGAGTGAGCAGATGCCGGAGGAGTGGAGAAGAAGTGTGCTGGTGCCAATTTTTAAGAACAAGGGAGACGTGCAGAGTTGCGGCAACTACAGAGGGATAAAGTTGATGAGCCATACGATGAAGTTATGGGAAAGAATAGTGGAAGCTAGACTAAGGGCAGAAGTCAGCATTTGTGAGCAACAGTTTGGTTTCATGCCAAGAAAGAGCACCACAGATGCAATGTTTGCTTTGAGGATGTTAATAGAGAAGTACAGAGAAGGTCAGAGAGAGCTACATTGTGCCTTTGTGGATCTGGAAAAAGCATATGACAGGGTGCCAAGAGAAGAACTGTGGTATTGCATGAGGAAGTCTGGAGTGGCAGAGAAGTATGTTAGAGTGGTGCAGGACATGTATGAGAGATGTAAGACAGTCACGAGGTGTGCTGTCGGTGTGACCAACGAATTCAAGGTGGAGGTGGGACTGCATCAAGGGTCAGCTCTGAGCCCCTTCTTGTTTGCTATGGTGATGTACAGGCTGACAGACGAGGTGAGACAAGAATCTCCATGGACTATGATGTTTGCAGATGACATTGTGATCTGTAGTGAGAGCAGAGAACAAGTGCAGCAAAATCTAGAGAGGTGGAGGTATGCCCTGGAAAGGAGGGGAATGAAGGTTAGCCTCAGAAAATCAGAATACATGTGTGTGAATGAGAAGGACCCAGGAGGAACGGTGATGTTACAGGGAGCAGAGATAACGAAGGTGGAGGATTTTAAGTACTTAGGCTCAACAATCCAGAGCAATGGAGAGTGTGGAATAGAGGTGAAGAAGCGTGTGCAAGCAGGCTGGAATGGTTGGAGAAAAGTGTCCGGTGTGATGTGCGATAGGAGAGTGTCAGCAAGAATGAAGGGAAAAGTGTACAAGACGGTGATGAGGCCAGCGATGTTGTATGGCTTAGAAACAGTGGCGCTGAGGAAAAGGCAGGAGGCAGAGCTGGAGGTAGCAGAGATGAAAATGTTGAGGTTCTCTCTGGGAGTAACAAGGATGGATAGGATCAGAAATGAGTATATCAGAGAGACAGCCCACGTAAGATGTTTTGGAGACAAAGTCAGAGAGGCTAGATTGAGATGGTTTGGACATGTACAGAGGAGAGATAATGAGTATATTGGCAGTAGGATGCTGAGGTTGGAACTACCAGGCAGAAGGCCTAGAGGAAGACCAAGGAAGAGATTTATGGATGTGGTGAAGGAAGACATGAAGGTCGTTGGAGTCAAAAAAGAAGATGCAGAGGACAGGGTGAGATGGAGGCGGATGATTTGCTGTGGCGACCCCTGAAGGGAACAGCCGAAAGGAAAAGAAGAAGAAGATTCGTAAACATTTGTGAGTCCAAGTATTCCGGGGGCTCGTATTCGTATTTAGTGGGGTTCTTGGCATTTATATACAGGTAGTGATCATTTAAATGAATATCTAAAGTAAATTCAGCCGAAAGTAAAAGAAGAAGAAGAAGGACAAGGACTTTCTATTGAAACACCATTTATCACTACAGATCTGTTTCGAGGGGTGGTGAAACCATCCTCTCTCTTCAGGTGATTATAGAGGAACCCTCGAAACAGATCTGTCGTGATAAATTGAATTTCAATAGAAAGTCTTTGTCATGTCCTTTTATTTTTATTGTTATTTGGTCTACCAAAAAGTATTGAGCAATCTCCTATGGAAGGATCTACTCAGAAAATCATATATATATATATATATATATATATATATATATATATATATATATATATATATATATATATATATATATATATATATATATATATATATATATATATAATGTATATGTACTTTTTTTTTTCTTAGAGTGTATTGTGTTCTGGAATAATAATTGTGGATTGAATCGAGTTTAATCATGTCAGAAATATTTGTCAAAATGCTTGGAGGCAACATTTGAATGCTGGCCAAATTGCTTCTACTTACAGATTATAATTATATCTTTTCGTTTTTAAATTAAATTTGTGGTGTATTTTGAAATGATCTGACGGGAACGTTTATGGCACCTTGTACATGAGGTCGCAAATTTATAATTAAGCCCGATTGTAGTCTACCAATAGGCCTTATAATTTACGCATAATTGGTTTTCTGTATGTATGCCGATCATTATAAATTATACTCGCCATCTAATAGGCCTAGTCATTATAGATTTATGTAAAAATAGCTCGGATAGGTCTACACTCAGACTACATCAAGCAACTGTCCCTCCTTGTTGCGGATATTTTCCAGGCCTATATAAAATACATTAAAGTCTCCTAACAAATTAATCAAACCAAATACTTTTTCTCGTTATGCTCGTATAGTTCAGGCAATAGAGGCTATTATAGGCCTCGAGCTTTTCCTCTATTTTCGGTGGTGTGGTTTGTACGCTTTTGAGTAGGCTGAATGACAAATTATGTGACAAAAGACACTGTTTTGTAGACATGTAGGCCGAATCAAATATCACAACATCTCAAATATTTATTTTTCAAGTGTGTCAGTTATAACAGTTGCCCACATCTAAAATTATCCTGCATGCCTATAAGCCCCAATATAATTGCGAAAATGGATTAAATTTAAATTAATGGCCAGACTCGGCCAAACTGTGATATGCTCATGCGCTTATTAAAAGTCAAAGTTTATTACAATGTTAATTAAATGAAGCCCATGCATGAAGCATGTTCAGCATGTTGGTAACCTCCTTTAATACACTCATGCCTTGGTTTAACCGACTAATATGGGGGGACACTGGTCCGAAGAGCCCGATTGTCCGGAGTTTCCGATTCGATATATTTTAACGATTACGTCACGAAAAACTTTTACTTAAGCACACTATGTAATCTGCAAATGTAAATACTGTATAATCTATAAATGTACACCATAAGATGTCAGACTCACGAAGAGAGCCAAAAAAGACATATATATATATATATATATATATATATATATATATATATATATATATATATATATATATATATATATATATATATATATATATATATATCTATATATAAATATATATATATATATATATATATATATATATATATATATATATATATATATATATATATATATATATATATATATAGAGAGAGAGAGAGAGAGAGAGAGAGAGAGAGAGAGAGAGAGAGAGACTGATATATGTAGTTCTGTCGAGAGACGGTTATAATTTTATAGTGTCAAAACTATTTTATTATTTTGTTGCATGATATTCATTATAGAACAAATTGATTGCATAGGCCATAGGCTAAAGCATTACATGGCAGCAAAAGCAGTAACTTAGAATTTGATAGTTAAAAATGTGCAGGTGTATAATGTAGTATTATACACATACATGTATCGGTAGAGATATTTTATAGTCTAAAATTTGTTATTATATTCTGGACACCACTATGGATTGGGGCTTAGGGCTCTAGCATACTTGAAATTCAGTAGACAGGCATGGATGGACATAATACTACCAGCTTCTTATGTAGTAGATCAGATAATGAGAGTGAAGTTGGGGATTTGATGGCCAGCACTGCTTTGCCAGAGTTACCTTCTGATTGACACCAGAAGCAGGAAAACAGAAGAGCTTACAAATTCTCATGGCAAAGGAAAAAACGGGACCAAGCGAGTGTGAAATGCTTTCTTGATAGTATTGACACAGCCATGGAAGCTGTTACTGACTCATCAGAGGAATCCGACCAAGAACAGAGTGCTGAAGAAACAATTGATAGTTTCTGTGAGGTTGATCATGAAAAAACTGAATCCGATACTCCTCCAGAAATATGAATGCAAAAGACATGTTTGATAGTGATGATGAGTGTACTGTTGAAACACTGCAAGGGATCGAGGGTACATTGTCTGTCAGAAAGCTAAAGGGGGATATTTCTGAGGATGAGTTGGAGCAGAATGACTTTATACCCAACCAGCCAAGGGGTAGTGATGGGACTCTCTGGGCTGATATCAGGAAAGCTTCTATTATCTCAAAAATCAACACTGTACAGATTGATGCAATACTTTCTGCCATGAACAAGCATAAGGCAAACATTCATGCAGATCTTCCTTTGAGCCACAAGACTTTGATGAATTCCAGCAACAAAAGTTTCAAGGACCTCATAAAAGTTGTCTCGGGACACCAGTATTATTACTATGGCCTTGCAAAGCAGCTTCAATTATGTCTCGCCCGCTATCCAGAGGATGTTGTTAGTGGTATTGATATTCTTGAGTAGGTATGGAATACTGATGGCCTTCCTGTATACAATAGCAGAAGATTATTTTCATGGCCTGTACTTTGTTATGTAAGCAATCTTAAACCTTGATCTGTCTTTGAAGTTGTTTTGACTATTGGTGAGGGTAAACCAACAAATTTGGATTATCTTATAGAATTCATAAAAGATTTGAAGGACCTCATGGAAAATGGACTGGAATGGGGAGGAAAATTTTACAATGTAGCCGTGGAAGCTGTTGTATGTGATGCACCAGCAAGGGCCACTATTAAATGTACTAAGCAGTTCATGGCACGGTTTGGATGTGATTAATGTGAAAAGAGAGGACAGCATGATGGCAAGAGAATGGTTTGGGTAGGGAGTGAGGGAGCTGACCCAAGGACAGATGACAGCTTTCGTACCAAAAGACAAGCAGAATATCATCTCAGTGATGGAAAGACCACCCCATTACTGAGTTTGAACATTGACATGGTTACTTGTATTCCCCCAGATTTTATGCATCAGGGAGGTGGCTGCATGAAGAAGATATTGCTTTGGGTGCTTAGGGATCCCAGAAAGAGTGGTACTGGCAAACACAATGTGAAAATGAGTGCAAAGAATATTGTTTTACTGGATCAGCGCATTAAATTCATTGTTCCATTTATTCCGCATTTCTTTGCAAGAAGGTTGCGTACAACTGCAGAAGTGACAGATTACAAGTATACAGAACTGCGACAGTTGCTCTTGTCCACTGGGAAGGTGTTGTGTCTTGACCTGATGGCTTGTCAAGAGCAGTATGAACATTTCTTGAAATATTCTGTTGCATGCTGCTTAATGACAGACTCCGAGACTGCAAATGAATGTCTACAACTCAATGAGACGCTTATCAGTCAGGTGGTTGGATTTTCAGACCTCTATGGAAACGCATTTATGACCTACAATGCTCATGTTAATCTGCACTTTCCAGCAGTTGTTGCTTGTCATGGCAGTCTTGATAATGTTAGTGCCTACCCTTTTGAAAATCATTTAGGTCAGCTTAAGAAGTATGTGACTTCATCCCACAACCCTCTGTTTGCAATGATGAAAGGCATGGAGAGACGGCAGAATGTTGAGAGTGGTAAAATCTTGAGGCAACCCGCAGGGAAGAGAGCTAAATGTAAACAGTATTGTAGAGTTGAATCATTTTTGAGGCACCTGTTAATTCAATAGACATTGGCTGTTACAGTGTTGTAACTGACATTGGCTGTTACAGTGTTGAGTGACTGGCACTTGATCTACTTGGAATTAAAGGATATGCGAGGCCTCAGACGTGGTATGAAGATCAACCTTTGCGGAATGCCTGGTTTAACAGACGAGCTGTGTTCATGGCACTACTTCACAACCAGCAAGTAGTTTATTCCAGTTCACTCTAGTAGTTAACTTTATATTTACACAACAGCTTTTATTGATAATGATTCTATCTTCCATCCATGCATTTCTCAACTGGGTTCTAAAGAAAAACTGATGTCAAAATATGCATAATTCGAACACCCTAATGTAGCAACTACTAGAAAATCAGACAGAAATTTATTCATAGAATAACCAAATTACCTTTGTAGTCATTTTAAATGAACAATTGCTTCTTCTTTTGACAGTGTTGCAAATTATCGATTGATTTTTATGGCCAATTTTTTTCAATTATAAATTGCTGAATTTTTTATATGACTCTGTATTATCTTGCCATGTCAATGTTCAGTAAATTTATTAATCATGGAGCCTCACACTAGCATGACATTGTGTACATTTTTTTTTGTTTGTTTGTTTTTTTTCAGAACTTGTAATTATAACTGTAAACTTAATTAGCAAACATAAAGTAAAACTTGTTTTTGACCTTTAAGAAGTTTCATTCATTATGTACCTTAATATTTCGAAATTTACAGATTGCATAAATGTGCTAACTTGTGAAACACTATTGTTACAGCATGTCTCATCTTGAAACTAATGAGGACCTAAGCAGTTCTCAAAGAAAGAAAAAAAGAAAAGTAACTGGTGATGGGGATTCTCACTCAGAAAAAAGAAAATCCAGCAGAAAAATCTGCAAAATGATTGCAACAGATGTAAGTTTCTTTCAAGCATGAGTTAAAACTTGATCAGGCAATTTGATAATTTGTTCAATACGGTATTCTAAAAATAAATGTAAATGTATAAAATATGTAAAATATACTCAAAATACATGCCATGATGGAATTTAAATAACTGTATAAATATTAGTAATATACTACATGGCCGGGTTGCAGGGTATAGGAGATTCTGAAATTAAAAATGAAAGTTGTATAAACTTGTGGCGGCACAGTGGCATAGTGGTTAGCATGTCCGCCTTACAGCGAGAAGGCCTGGGTTCGATTCCCGGCCTGGGTGTTTCTGTGTGGAGTTTGCATGTTCTCCCCATGCATGAGTGGGTTTCCTCCGGGTGCTCCAGTTTCCTTCCACAATCCAAAGACATGCACAGTAGATTAATTGGCTGTTCTAAATTGCCCGTAAGTTTACATTGTGCAGAAGGCAATGGCAAACCACTGCACTAATCCTGCCAAGAAAACCTCTATGAAGATGATAACCAGGGCGTTGTCCTTCATGGCGGGTCGCCAATGGTCGTCCTACGACTCAGGCACTAGATAGATAGATTAACTTGTATGTACATAAAAATATCCATTTTTATTGAAATTTTTAGACAGAGAACTGGGGGTAAATCAGCGAACAAGTATTTCAAGAATTATTAAATACATGATAATCATGCAAGATTTTTACTTTGCTTTGCAGAAGGAATGGTGCCTCTTCTATTTTAATGTAGGAGAAACATCCATGTACAGTGTACCAAAAATCATGGGTTTCTGCATATACCAACATAAACAAGCCCTTAGGTAATAGACGCTATGACATCTACCACAAGTGTTGGTGGCCAAAAGAAGACAGCAAGGATGCCACAGCCACTGCTATGAACATGCTTATCAGAAACTGCAGTGAGCCTGACTGCGACAACTGGGTACAGCATAGGGGCAAGTCACTGGGTGTCTTTCAAGACTTCGAAAAGTGTGAGGCTGCCCTTGCTAGACATCTAGCTGTCTCCTCCACGGACAGTGAAGCTCTAGGCAGACCTGCAGCAAAGAAACAAAGCTCTGATCGTATGATGGAAGGTGTTTCCCATACTTCCAGTAAAATGACATGTTTATATTCATATTATGTCTTCCTTTCGGCTTTTTCCCTTTTACTCGGGAGTCGCCACAGCGAATCATTTTGATTCGCACGTTTAATTTGGCAGAGATTTTTTTTTTACGTCGGATGCCCTTCCTGTCACAACCCTTTTAGCAAGGGATAGAAACACGCTGACGACTTTGCAGCCTACTCTTTACGAAAGTCAGCAATGGTTCTTTTACATGCCTCTCACCATAGACAGTGAGAGACATGGCCCGCCTTTGATAACCCAGTTAGCCGCACTGGGGGTATTTGTATTGTATTTGTATTCATATTATATGTTTGGTTAAATTTTTGGCAGAAATATTTGTGTGTAGTAACAATGGGAAAAAAAAAAAAATTTCTCTAGAAGTTTTATATGATTGTTACTGACATATACATGTACTTCACATATTATGCAAGTTACTGGCTTTGTAATATAAATATGACAATAACAAATCCTTCAAATAATTGTCATGATTTTAAATTTAATATTTTCCTGTATATTAAAAGTGGGTTATCAAGTGTTTACTTTCTTTTCACAAGGAACTTCAGCAGTCCTTGGCAGACAGTCAACACCTTCAGGGTGTGTGCCATGCAGTTCTGTTAAGAGAACAGTATCGACAGAGATGTCTGGTAGAGGACAGCAGTTGCCAAAATCGCATGAGGATATTTTGGAATCTACAGATATGTATAATTATTGGGTTCTTAGATATGTTTTAATCCTTTTCAATAATATTTTAAATATCTAGAATGTGCAATGTGTGTTACTAATTGTGTATGAATTCTAGGGAATGATGAGCTTCAGAGTCTTAAGGCTAATAACCATAAAAAGGGTCATGAAAATATGCCAGTTCTCTGACTTACACTATTGCTTATTGTTGTTTAGAATCAGTTATGCTTTTCATGTAACTAAACACAAGAAAACGCTGTCTGTGCTTTATGAAACTTGTATGTTCTTGTATTTCCTTACTTTTTTGTGGAATGAAGTGATATTAAATTTGTTCTATTAAATTTTGTTTGTCTCCAGAAAATTCACCAGAGTTCAGACCATGACGTCGTCTGGCAAACATCTTCTCAGAAGATGCTGTGTCCACTGGACCCAACATTGAGCCCATTCAGGAATTAATTTCTGAACTACCAACAGATCTCAAAGGCAACGGAAACACTAATACTATGAAGAAGATGTTGAAAGCTCTCAATGCTAATATGCAGTTATTCATGGTGTGTTTTACTTCTCTGTATTATCTTTGTGTAACTTTTTTTGAGATACAAGGATTAATAACAAATATAAATCTAGTATTTTCACTGTTGCTACATGTTAAACTTTGTTGTTGCTACCATACAAAGTGTTATTTAGTTTCATCCTGATAGTCTTGAGTAATAATGCCAGAATATTTTGAAGTTCAATTACTTTGTTTACTTTATTACTTGCCATTAAAGGATTGTCTTGCCTCACATTGTTTCTGAGAAAGTATCAATTATATATTTCTAAAACAAATAATACTTTGTAATACTGTTTATTTTAGGATTTTGTAAAATTATAGTTGATCACGAAGTGGGAATCAAGAATTAGAATCAAGAATCAATTTCCAGAATCTTCCCCTGAAGAAGTAAGTGAATATACATTCTGTTTGTCTCGTCTAGTCCTTGTCAAAATCACAAGGAAGAAATAATTTAGTATAGTGAATGAATTTGAAAATAGGGAAAGGTGTTTCTTTAAATCTATACAGTGGTAGGAAAAAGTATCTGAACCTTTTGGAATTTCTCACATTTCTGCATAAAATCACCATCAAATGTGATCTGATCTTTGTCTTACTTGAGTAAAGTATTCATAAAGTGTAACGTACCTCCACCACACATGGGTAATGTCGCAGCCAGGTCCTATATGGGGACTGTTTGTTTATTTATTTATTTATTTTAGTTATGAACAAATTTTGATGAGGGTTTTTTTTTTTTTTTTTTTTTTTTTTTTTTTTTTTTTTTTTTTTTGATTTTGGAAAATTTCTGTATCAATATTTTTAAAGGATTCTTCAACATTGTGAGATTGAATGATTGTCATATTACAGCAGGTCCAGCGGCCAATATTGTATATTGATAGACGTTGGCATGCTCCAGATACTCTTCTATTTACTCATGTGTTTACAGTTGTTCTATCTTCCATCTTGCAGTATATTCTAAAGTGCATGCATGTGACCTCATTAACAGAAATAGCTCTCACATGCATAATTTATACTATGGGTATGGGTTGACCTTTCAATTTCTATCTTCCTTTCAGCTTTTTCCCTTTTACTCGGTAGTCGCCACAGCGAATCATCTGATTCGCACGTTTGATTTGGCAGAGGTTTTTACGTCGGATGCCCTTCCTGTCACAACCCTTTTAGCAAGGGAATGAAACACGCTGACGGCTTTGCAGCCTACTCTTTACGAAAGTCAGCAATGGCTCTTTTACATGCCTCTCACCATAGACAGTGAGAGAATGGCCCACCTTTGATAACCCAGTTAGCTGCACTGGGGGATGGGTTGACCTTTCAATGTCACTCAAATATTCGTCATTTCAATTTGATCTTGGGAAATTTCTACCTCCAGTAATCTGTCACCTCCTTGCTTTGACTTCTTCGTTGATCTCGTCATTCAAGAATCAAAACATATCTTGGAATTAGAGGAGTGGCCACAGAAAGATTCCTAAAAATTCGTACATGCACTGCAAAAAAAAAAAAAAAAAAAATCAGCAGATTTTGTTGTCAACAATGTAAACAGCAACATAAAAAAATTCCTGTAAACTCTAAATAACTTTTTAAACTATTATTATTATTATTATTATTATTATTATTATTATTATTATTATTATTTGTTTATTTATTTATTAATGGGATCACTGTAAACAAGTTAAACACAGAAATAGTCTCATTGAAACAAAGTTGTTGTTTTTTTGTTTGTGTTTTAAAATTGTGCTGAATCTGAGGGCACTTCAATAACCGAAGGCCAAGGACTTGCCAAAGATACACTGGTATGAAAAAGTATCTGAACCTTTTGGAATTTCTCACATTTCTGCATAAAATCACCATCAAATGTAATCTGATCTTTGTCAAAATCACACAGATGAAAAAAAACAGTGTCTTCTTTCACTAAAACCACTCAACATTTATAGGTTTTCATATTTTAATGAGGATCGCATGCAAACAATGACAGAAGGGGGAGGAATAAGTCACTGAACCCTCTGCCTAAGGAGACTTAAAGAGCAACTGAAACCAATTTTTACCAAACAATTTAAGCCAGGTGTGTGCCCAATCATTGATGAGTGGCTTAAAGCTGCCCTGCTCAAAACTCAAAAGAGCTGTCTGAAGGCCTGCGATCAACAATTGTTGATTTGTATAAAGCTGGGAAAGGATACAAAACCATCTCTAAAAGTCTGGATGTTCATCAATCGACAGTCAGGAAAGTTGTCTACAAATCGAGAGAGTTTGGCACTGTTGCTTCTCTCCCAAGGAGTGGCTGTCCACCAAAGATGACGCCAAGAGTTCAGCGCAGAATACTCAGAGAGGTAAAAACCGAGAGTGTCAAGTAAAGACTTACAGAAATCACAGGCACAGTCTGATATCTCTGTGCACACATCAACTATGTGTAAAACAATGGCCAAGAATGGTGTTCATGGGAGGACTCCAAAGAGGAAGCCACTGCTGTCTAAAAAGAACATTGTTGCTCGTTTAATGTTCGCTAAAAAGGCACTTGGACACTCCACAGAAGTTTTGGCAAAATATTTTGTGGACTGATGAAACCAATCATAAACCAAAGTTGAATTGTTTGGGAGGAACACACAACGTCATGTGTGGAGGAAAAATGGAACAGCTCACCAACATCAACACCTCATCCCCACCGTTAAGCATGGTGGAGGGTGCATCATGGTTTGAGGCTGTTTTGCTGCCTCGGGGCCTGGACAACTTGCAATCATTAATGGAAAAATGAATTCAAAAGTTGATCAGGATGTTTTGCAAGAAAACCTGAGGCCGTCTGTCAGAAGTAAATCAACTTCAGAATGGTTTCAGAAGAACAAAATGCACATTCTGGAGTGGCCAAGTCAAAGTCCAGACTTGAACCCCATCGAGATGCTGCGGCATGACCTCAAGACAGCGATTCATGCCAGACATCCCAGGAATCTGACTGAACTACAGCAGTTTTGTAAAGAAGAATGGGCCAAGATTAGTCCTGATCGATGTGCCAGACTGATCTGCAGCTACAGGAAGCGTCTGGTTGAAGTTATTGCTGCCGGGGGGGGGGGGGGGGGTTTCCCACAAAATATTAAATGTGATGGTTCAGTTACTTATTCCTCCCCCTTCTGCCATTGTTTGCATGCTATCCTCATTTAAATATGAAAACCTATAACTGTCTGGGTGGTTTTAGTGAAAGCAGACACTGTTTTTTCATCTGTGTAATTTTGACAAAGATCTGATCACATTTGATGGTGATTTTATGCAGAAAAGTGAGAAATTTCAAAAGGTTCAGATACTTTTTCATACCACTGTACATACTGCCCACACAACAGACTTGGAGAAAACCAACACTTTCCTCTCCTCCATCAGTGCACTTCCTGGTGATGATGATGACTGACTCCTTGGCAGAAGCTCGATGGTCCTTTCTTAGCGCTTAGTGCTTAGTGCTTAGCAGCATCGTAGGCAAGGTGTTTGCACGTGTCATACTCACAACACTGTAATCCTTTGCAGAAAGAATATAACCGGAGTCACAAAGTGGATTTTGATAAGGTCGTTCAACTATTGACATGATCTTCTCTCTCCAACTGCTCCAAGAAAAGTGCAGAGGACAGCGTCAACCTCTATATCTGGCTTTTGTTGACCTCACTAAGGCCTTCAATCTCGACAGCCACGATAGCCTTTCCGATCTTCTTCAACGAATAAGCTGCCACCCCAAGCTTTTGAGTCTTATCAAGTCCTTTCACACAGATATGAAAGGAACAGTCAGCTTTGACGGTGCTACATCTGAACCATTCAATATTCTCAGTGGGGTCAAACAAGGATGTGTGCTCACCCCTACACTCTTTGGCACCTTCTTCTCTCTCCTTCTCTACCATTCCTTTGACTCTTCCTCTGATGGTGTCTACATCCATACCAGACACGATGGAAAGCTTTACCAACTAGCCAGACTCAGGGCTAAATCCAAAGTAACATATTTCCTCATCAGAGAAATGGTGCTTGCTGATGATGCTGCCCGAGCAAGTAATACTTGCTATGATGATATATGATGGTCTAAAACACCTTATGGACCACATCTCTCATACTTGCAGAAAGTTTGCTCTCACAATCGCATAAAAAAGACAGAGATCATGGCTCAGGACCCTCCAATTCCACCCTCACTCTCGATCAATGGCTCACAGTTGGCTAATGTCAATAGCTTCTGATACTTGGGTTGGATTATCTCAGACAACCTGTCTCTGGATGCAGAGATCAATGCTTATATCAGGAAAGCCTCAGAAGTGATGTCCAAACTCACTATGAGAGTCTGGGAGAACAAAAACCTGACCATTATCACAAAGCTGAAAGTGTATCAGGTATGCAGCACTCTCCTCTATGGCAGCAAAACGTGGTCAACCTACGCAAGACAAGAGGCAAAGCTGAACGCGTACCACATGAGGTGCCTACGTTGGATACTAGGCATCACATGGAAATACAAGATCACCAACCGCGACATCCTCAGCAAAGCCAATTCCCTCTCAATATTTGCCATGCTGAGCCAGAGGCGTCTGCGCTGGCTAAGAAATGTTAAGGTCAGGTCAGGTCAGGTATGAGGGCATGCGCCAGGACGGCACTTAGCGGCGTCCACCAGCCGCCTCCACTCATCCTGCCGCCTCCTGTCTATCGACCAGGCCTGCGCAGGGCCCATACCCCCCGGCAGGGCAGCCCTCAGCTGCGACTACCACGTCGCACGTGGTCGTCCCCGCGATCGACTCCAGCCCCTAGGATCCCGAACGGACAGGATCTGGTGTGCTGGGTCCGAAGGCGGGAAACGCGCCAAGTGCGCAGCTGACGGTCGCGGATCAAGCAGGTTACTCTTACCATCGCCGCATCCCCGAGCACCTTCTGGTTAGTAACAAAGTCCCACCAGCGGTATCCGAAGATGCGGTGAATTGAAGTCGTAACAAAGGAGTCCAGTCGTCGTCCAAGCTCAACCGTGAGCGTCCATGTCTCACTTAAGTAGAGAAAGACAGGGAGCACAAGGGAGTGAAAGACTCGGACTTTTGTCTGCCTGCTCAGATACCTCGACCGCCACACGGTCCTGTCCAGTGAGTCCATCGCCCCATAGGCTAGACCAAGTCGACGATTGATCTCGGCCCTGCAATCAGTGGAACCATGGACCATGCTGCCAAGGTAAGTGAAAGACTCCACGATCTCGACTCTTTCACGACCCAAAGTGATCGAGTCAACAGCAGCATCCAAGAGGTCGCCGAAAGCCTGGATCTTGGTTTTGATCCAGGAGACTCGCAAACCAAGCGGTTCCGCCTCCTCACCCAATGAAGAGAGAGTCTCTGTCAGGACATCCAGTGTTTCCGCGAAGATCACTGCGTCATTGGCAAATTCCAGATCAGTTATCCGAACCTCACCGAACGACACATCGCAGGCCGATCCACCTGATACTGCCGCCATGATCCAGTCCATTGCGGTACTGAAGAGAGTGGGGGCCAAAACACACCCCTGCCTCACTCCGGTCTCGACTGAAAAGAAGTCAGAGGTGGAGCCCCCACACCTCACAGCACTCTCTGTCCCAGAATACAGCGACGATATCAGCCGGACCAAAGCCGACGGGATCCCATCGAAGGATGCCCCAGAGGGCCTCCCTATCCACTGAGTCGAATGCCTTGCGAAAATCTATATAGGCGGCAAGGAACCCCCTATCAAACTCCCGCAAGCGCTCGGATAGGACGCGGAGCGCCAGGATGCAGTCAACGGTAGACCTCTTTGGTGTGAACCTGGACTGTTCAGGGCGCTGGTGCGCTAAAAACTGCTGACGGATCTGTTGCATTCTCAAGTATCACCCTTCCCCTTCCAGATTGGGACAACGATGCCCCGTTTCCAGTCAGCTGGGATAACGCCAGTGCTCCACACGGAGCACACAAGAATGAACAGCCACCTGACGACGACCTCACCTCCCGCCTTAAGCATTTCCATGTGGATACCACAAACTCCTGCAGATTTGCCATCCGCCAAGCGCCACACCGCCCTCCAAATTACCTCAAGAGTTGGCGGGTCGCAGCCTGGGGGAGGGTCGGCAACAAGAGTTTCAGCATACCTAATGGCTAGGCTCCGGGCAGGAGGGTCAGCACGATACAACTCCTCAAAGTACTCGGCCCAACAAGTCCTCACTTCCGATTCTTCAGTAAGGACACTAACGTATGCAGCTTTCACCGTCTGACATCGTGATGTGGACCGAGAGGCACGGAGGCTCCGCAATGCCCTGTAAGCCGGGCGAGAGTCACTCGAATTCAAGTGGCCCTTGACAGTCTCACAGAGATCGCCGACCTCAGCCTCCCGATCTCTTCGCACCACTTTGACGGCTTTGTGCTTCAGGTCCTTGGCCAGTCCAACTCTGCCGTCGAGTCGAGCCTGTCTCGCTCTCTCGATTATGTCGATGGTCTCAGAGGAGATTGCTATTCCCGGTCGCTTGGGCAACCCCGATATGCAGCCACGGGATACCTCCAGGATGCAATCTCTGACACTAGTCCAGAGAACCTCCGTACCTGCACCCATGTCCAGATCCTCCAGGGATTTCCCAAGCCGACTGGCGAACTCCGAAGCCACATCAGGGTCCCTGAGTCGGCTTACGTCAAATCGCATTTGACGAGCCAGGGCTTTCTCAGGGCGCCTGAAGCGGATCTTCAGAGTCGCCACCAGAAGCCCGTGGTCTCCCGAGAATAGCTGGGCACTTCTGAAGACACGGCAGTTCTGGACCAGCCGCCAGCCACTACCTACGAGAACATGGTCGATCTCCTTCCTAGTGACGCCGTCGTTGGAGTACCAAGTCCAGCGTCGTGGATCTGATCTCTGGAACCATGAGACAGCAATCTTTAAGTCCCAACTTTTTGCGAAGTCAAAAAGCATTAAGGCACTTTCATCGCGGTGTCCAGAGCCATGGGGACCGACACATGCTTCGTAGCCATCTCGGTTAGTGCCAGTGGTCGCATTGAAGTCCCCCAGTACGATCAGAGTGTCCCTTCCCGGAACCCCCGACACCACCGAGTTGAGCTAGTCGTAGAAGGTTTCCTTCATAGATCGATCACTTACCCCGGTCGGCGCGTACACTGCGACAATAGAGAGCGTCCCCACTGTGTGAGTCACCCTCAGTCGCATAATATGCTCGTTGACCAGGACCACCTCCGATACCAAAGGAGCCAATCGATCAGCGACGGCGACGGCAACTCCCTGAGTGTGAAGACTGTCGGCCCGGCCAGACCAGAAGTAGGTGTACTCACCGACACCTGTCTCGCCAGACCCAGGCCTCCGCACCTCAGAGAGGGCCGCAATGCTGACACCAAGCAGACTAAGCTCCCTTGATATCAGAGGCAGGTGAGAGTCATCCCGCAGGGAAGTCACGTTCCATGCACCGACCCGGACCGACCGCCTCAGATTCAACCGAGGCGACCGAAAGCAGCTGGTGTCCGACACATCACTCACCCTATCACGCCCGACCTGGTTGCTCCAGGATTTCACCCCCATCATGGAGTGGGGGTCCCAGAGGCTTTTCCCCACCCCCCTCATACGAGGTTTAGTAGTGCGTTTTGCTGGCGTTTTTTTTTAAGAGGGCGGTGGTGCAAACCCCATCCCCCGAGGCTCCTCTAGGGCAGGGGTGCCGCTCCCTGACAGGCAAATGCCCGGAGGTACACATGCTAAGCATATGGACAAAGTCTTCCAAAAGACCTGCTGTATGGACAACTAGTGGTAGGTACTCACCCAGTTGGCTGCCCACAGCTGAGGTACTCTGATGTCTGTAAAGGGGACCTCAAGTTAACAGGCATAGACACTGGGTCGTTTGAATCTACATCAAAGGACCGCCCAACTTGGAGAACTGTCAGTGAGGGCATCAAAAGAGCTGAGGAGGAAAGACATGAGAGACAGAGGCAGAGGACATTGAGGAGCAAGTCATCATCAAGTTTGTTGGCCAATACAGAATTCATCTGCAGCTACTACAGCAGGGACTTCCAGGATTAGGCTCTTTAGCCATCGCAGATGCTGCTCCAGTTCCACCTCATCATGGCGCAATCCACCATTTCCTAGACGGATGGAGATCAACATGCTGTAACTTTGCTGGCACAACATCCTGTAAATTCTACATTCAATTCTTGTAAAGCGAACACAGTTTGTAACTGCTGAATGTACAGACTGCTTTCACGATAACAAAAATATGCTGGGATGTTATGAGCAGTCAAGACTGCATTTTTTTTCCATCATTTTATTTGAACAAAGAATTCAGTGTCTAACTTTAAAATGTGTAGATGCTTTTTGGGGGAAATGGAAATTTACCTTCAGATTCTCAGAGTGGCTATTATTGCACCTCAAGTGTTGCCTTCATGTAAAGACTAGAGCACGGGTTGGGAACCTTTTTGATTAAGAGAGCTATATATATATATATATACACAGTGATACCTCAGCTCACGAACATAATTGGTTCCCAGAAAGTGTGTGTGAGGCGAAAAGTTCGTCTTCCGAACATTTATTTCCCATAAGAAACCATTAAAATGAGAATAATCCGTTCCCAGGTTCCCATAAAACATAATTTTCTACTAAATAAGCCTTAAAACTACACAAAAATATACCTTATTTTATGTATAATAAATGTGCTATTGTATTGTAATTAAAGAAATAAACTGTACTGTATAATAAAGTCGTTTTATTTACCTTTGTGATGGTAGTTGACGGCTTGATGGAATGGAGTGGGAGGAGGAGGGAGGGAGGGACTTACTGTTTGGAAGGAGTGTTTGGAAACGCCTACTGTTTGGAAACACCCTTAGCTACACACGCACCCTTAATAGCTTCCTTGTTCCTTGTACTGGTACTGGGACGCGAAGTCACACAAACGCACACCTCGTTCGTGTTTTTCAATGATCTCCACCTGTGGTGGGGTCTTTTTCGGTTCTATAATAGCAAAAGTACACTCAATATGGTCCAAAATGTCTATCAAACACAAACCACTTCCGCACTCAAAGAAAGGGGGTGACGAACTGTGACGCCGTGAGCGTGCGTCAAGTTCTCGTGGCCGCCACCGTGGCGCTGTTCAACCGCGTGGTTTGGTTCGTTCGCCGAAAACTAGTTCGTCAGCAGAGACGATATGCTCGCAAATTTTATATTCTTGAGGCGTCCTTCTCACACCTGTCAATCTTTTATGTTCGTGATCTTCAGCGTTCATCAGCGGAGGTTTTACTGTGTATATATATATATATATATATATATATATATATATATATATATATATATATATATATATATATATATATATATATAATGGTGGGTGCACGCATGCATGTGTGCGTGTATGTGTGTGTGCGTGCGCACGAGCTTGTGGCAATCTCGAATTAAGACATTATGATGATTGTGTAACGCACTGAATGTGTTCTTGAGTTAAACTGCTGTATGATAAAGTTACGAGTAGCTCACATTGACACGCTTTACTCTGCTCTTTTATTTATTTTCTTTTAATCAATATGATATAAATAAATTAATTAAATCTCATCTTCTGAGGGCCAAATATATTTTTTTAATACTGAGACAAACAATTTTAGAGTATAATATGACTCTGAATTTATTTTAAACGACATTGTTTTTAAAAAGTTATTTATTAATAAGAAAAGTACTTCTTACTATTAATGTGACTTCTGCTGCTGCATGGTTTTGCTGATAGCTTTGTAGTCTGGTTGATATGGGGTGAGGTTTAGCTTCATGCAGGCGTTTAGGCTTCCCTCTATTACGTGACTGCAGGTTGGTCTTGATGCTTTTCAGGTGTGAGAAGGACCGCTGCATGCGCATGTGGAGACAAACATGGTCAATGCGACTCACATGCTGCAATGTTTATGTGACAGGAAGCGCATCCCACATAGCTGTCAACCCCTAAGATTAACCCCTTAACCAACCATTTTTTTGACAAAAACGTTCCTTTTTCAGACCAATTCTTTTTAAGTTCTTTACTTTCTGCTGAATACGAAATTCAAGTCTATTTTTAATTTTTCATATATTTTTGCATGCAACTGTAATTTGAAATTACCCCTTTCGGCAGAGACGAGATAACTCGCCTTTTTTTTTTTTTTTTTTTAGCACATTTTTATTTATTTTTTTGTCACCAAAAATTAATGTAATGAAGAATACACGATTGATTATTCAAGTTTGCTCTTTATTCAAAAAAGAAAAAGAAAAAGAAAAGAAAAAGAAAAGAAAAGAAAAAGAAAAGAAATTACAACCAAAACAATTTACAGTTTTATGTGTGATATTTATCAAAAAAGGGAACCACAAATAAAGGTACAAGACACATCTTACACGGTTGATTATTCAACTTTGCTCTTTATTCAAAAAAAAAAAAAAAAGAAAAAGAAAAAGAAAAAGAAAAAGTAAAGAAAAAGGCAAAGAAAAGAAATTACAATCAAAAGAAATTACAGTCAGTGTGTGTGATATTTATCAAAACATGGAACCACACATAAAGGTACAAGGCACATCTTACACATATACCGTGACTCCTTCCTAATTGGGTTCCCTCTATGGTCACGTTTCTGACTGCATACAACACATTTTTTTGTTGGATTTGCCTTTTTCTCTGTTGGCGGGATTTCCTTGGGAAAATGTCCAGGTGTATTCCGTGTACTTACTGCACCTGCTGATGGTCTACCTGGGGATCTCTGTGGTGGCAGTTCTGATCCATACTTTGTGATGATGTCACGTATGATTTGTAGACGAAATTTGAGATGTGTGAGGCATTATGTGCAATTTCTTGCGTCAATCAGTTCATCATCTTCACTTTCGCTTGAATATTCATTTTCTGATGAGCTGGCACTCTCATCAGACATATCCAAGCCTCTAAGAGAAGCTTCAGTATCGCTGTTGTCATCACTGTTATCCATTGGGATAAGGGATGCCGAGAAATTTCAAGGAAATCGTAAAATACGAGGCCGAGAGCACCGATTCTAAAGAGCGCGACACTCCCCCTTTGACTCTTTGCGGGTTACTGAGTCGAAAACGTTTCACCGCTTACCTCTTGTCTAACGTTGCCTTGAGATGCCATAGTTCATTTTTTTGAGGCGTATGATGATGAGTAGTGTACGATAACATCCTCAGGCATCAATAGAAATGACGAGTAAAGCCGCTTCCCTCTGGTTTTGAAAGCGTAAGTTTTGGCGAGTTAACTCGTCAATGACTGGAAAATACAATTTGGGTGATTGCGAGTATACTCGTCTCTGCCGGGTAAGGGGTTAATAAAAAGTGAGAAGCAGGGGTCCAGGGAGCACAGCCCCCGGTCAGGTCCAGGGTGACGCTCTGGTGGGGGGTGGGAGTGGGGGGCAAATTTAGTTTTTCAGCATCTTTAAGAGTGATTTTTAAGCCATTTCATGTAAGTTTTATATGTAATGATTAAACACAGATATAGGGGAAAAATACAAAATTACATACATGTCTTTAATATTTAATGATGTAATGTAAATTAAATCTTCAATGAAAGAACTGATCAAATTATGAAGTATAAACTAATAACATATCAAAAATAAGGTTGGCTAAGTAAAGTATTAATTGTAATGCAGCCGTGGGGGGGGGCACAAACCAGTGTCTCTCCCTCACGTCGGTCTGAAGCCCGGATAAATGCAGAGGGTTGCATCAGGAAAGGCATCCAGCGTAAAACAAATGCCAAATAAAATATGCGAATCACAAGAAAGAATGACATACCGGATCGGTCGAAGCCCGGGTTAACAACGACCGCCATCAGTGCTGTTAACCAACAAGGTGCTGGTGGAAATTGGACTACTGTTAGTCAAAGACGTCAAAGAAGGAGAGGCGGGAGGCGTGTCCATAGGCAGAGAGAGAAGAGGAAAGGCATGAATCTAGGACTGAAAGTAGGGACTTTGAATGTTGGAACCATGGCAGGAAGAGGTAGAGAGCTGGCTGACATGTGCAGAGGAGGAAGGTGGACATACTGTGTGTTCAGGAGTCCAAGTGGAAAGGGAGCAAGGCTAGAAGCTTAGGAGCAGGGTTTAAGCTGTTTTTTCATGGTGTGGATGGGAAGAGAACTGGAGTCGGAGTTTGTCAGGAATGTTCTAGAAGTGAAAAAAGTGTCAGACAGAGTGATGAATCTCAAGTTAGAAATTGAAGGCGTGATGTTCTATGTTGTTAGTGCTTATGCCCAACAGGCAGGATGTGAGCGAGAAGAGAAGGAGAGATTCTGGAGTGAGTTAGATGAAGTGATGCAGAGTGCCCCCAGAGGTGAAAGAGTGGTCATTGGGGAAGACTTCAATTGACATGTTGGTGCAGGAAACAGAGGGGACAAGGAAGTTATGGTTAGGTTTGGTATCCAGGACAGGAACGCAGAGGGACAGATGTTGAATGATTTTGCACAAAAGATGGAAATGGCCGTGGTGAATACTTTCTTCCATAAAGAGAGGTGCATAGGGCGACTCATAAAAGTGGAGGTAGAAGCACACAGGTTGACTACATCTTGTGCAGGCGATGTGATTTGAAGGAAGTCAGTGACTGCAAAGTAATAGTGGGTGAGAGTGTTGCCAAACAGCATAGGATGATGGTGTGCAGGATGATGCTGATGGTGAGGAAGGTGCAGAAGGCAAAGGCAGAGAGCAGAAGACAATGTGGTGGAAGCTGAAAAAGGAAGAGTGCCGGGTTGTCTTCAAGAAGGAGTTGAAACAGGCTTTGGGTGGTCAGGAAGTGCTTCCAGATGACTGGACAACTACAGCTAATGTGATCAGGGAGACAGGTAGGAGAATACTTGGTGTGTCATCTGGAAGAAAAGTAGATAAGAAGACTTGGTGGTGGAATGAGGAAGTGCAGGAGTGTGTACAAAGGAAGAGGTTAGCTAAAAAGAAGTGGGACATTGAGAGAACCAAAGAGAGTAAACAGGAGTACAGGGAGACACAGTGTAAGGCAAAGCTAGTGGTGTCAAAGGACAAACAGAGGGCGTATGATGACTTGTATGCTCGGTTAGAAAGTAAAGAGGGAGAAAATGATTTATACAGGTTGGCACAGCAGAGAAATAGAGATGGGAAGGACGTGCAGCAAGTTAGAGTGATTAAGGACAGAGAGGGAAATGTATTGACTGATGACAGAAGTGTGCCACGTGTTGCCATTGTACTCGCCCTGTGGGCTGACCGCGACCAGTGGCCGTTTTGGACAAATGCACAGTTGTCGTTCAAGCGAACCAGCTAGAAATCTCCAAAATGATTTCAAACAAAGAATCACGCTCAGTCCTCCAAAAATTCTTCGATATTCCACTTCCACCAAGAGAATTGCAAGAGAGGCGTTGTTGCTGGAACAGCATATATTGCCATTGTTCTAGCCCTGTGGGCTGATTGCGACCAGTGGCCGTTTTGGTCAAAATCACAGCTGTCGTTCAAGCGAACCAGCTAGAAATCTCCAGAAATAATTTTTAAACCAATGAATCACACTCAGGCCTCAAAAAGTTCTTCAAATTTCCACTTCTAACGGGCGAAATTTCAAAAACCTGAGCGGAGATAAAAAGTATGTTGAACCCTGATATTCTACTCACGCGAACTGCTATTTCTGCGCATGCACGTAGTCCCGATATGACGGAATAGGGAGGTGGAATTAACTCTCTGTGTCTTTATTCCTGCATATATGTGTTTTATGATGTCTGTGTTGATTTAGGACCTGACATTAACTTGGTCCTTCGAGCCGGATGCCAAGACACCTGAGGATTCCTGATGATGTGGTGGATACCGGTGAAATCCTTGGCCAAGGCAACTCAAGAGTGAGTTGACATCAGACCCTTTCTGGGACCGGGAGGATCAGCCGTCCGCAGGGATCTGAGGGTTGACAGCAATCCAAGGAGGAGGCACGGGGTGAGTTAATTTCTTTTAAAAGCAGAAGTGAACGAGCTCGGTAACAAAGGTTAACATAAAATGGATGAAAAGTAAAAAGACAGTTAAATTCCGCGATAAGGAAGGGCGGCATCCCCTGTCTACAGTTAAATTCCGCAATAAGGGAGGGATCAACCACTAACAGAAGGGGAAGTGGTTTTAGTAGATGGTTCATCAAAAAAGAATGAATACGGAAAAACACAGACTGGTTATGCAGTTGTCACAGCAACCGAAGTCCTGAAAGCAGAAAAGCTGGCATTCTCTTATTCTGCTCAAGCGGCAGAACTGAAAGCGCTCACAAAAGCATGTAAAATAATGAAAGACAAACAAGTCACTATTATACTGACAGTCAATATGCCTATGCCACTCATTTGCACAGTATTGGCACAACAGAGGAATGCTAACTTCAATTGGCAAACCAGTCACTCATGTACAACTACTAAAAGGATTGTTGGAGGCAGTACAATTACCAAGACAAGTAGCAGTATGCAAATGCACTGCGCACACAAATAAACAGACATATATATATATATATATATATATATATATATATATATATATATATATATATATATATATATATATATATATATACATGTTTTGGGCTGTGGGAGGAAACTGGAATAACCAGAGGTCTGCACTGGTTCTGCACTGGCAGAACTTGAAACTCCACACAAAATCAAATTCAAACCAAGGTTTTCTTGCTGTAAAGAAAATGCGTCACCGTGTTGCCAACATTCTATTCTTCTAAACTATTTTCCAGATCATGTACATAATTGCAATATCACTGAAACTCACTCGAAACATGTTTAAGTTGGCTCATTGTTTCATATTTCTTCTTTTCCTTCCGGCTGCTCCCTTTTTTTCTCAGGGGTCGCCACAGCGAATCCTCGCATGTTTGATTTGCTGTAGGTTTTTACATCGGATGCCTTTCCTGACACAACCCCTTAGCAAGGGACAGAAATACGCTGACGGCCATGCAGTTACGCTTTACAGAAATCAGCAATGGTTCTTTTGCATGAACCTCTCACCATAGACAGTGAGAGACATGACCTGCCCTTGATAACCCAGTTAGCTGCACTGAGGGAACTGTTTCATACTCTACATGCTCTACACACAAATTAACACTCAGACAAATAACACATAACAAATTTGTTATTATGCTTCACAGTGATGTAGTGATTGGCCTTGGGTTCAAGTTGCAGGCTCAGCTCGGGTGGTTTGTATGTGCACTTTTTCTGTTTTTCCCATGTCTGTGTGGGTTTCCTCCAGGTGCTTCAGTTTCCTCCGACAGTCCAAAGTCATGCACATCATGCTAGATGTCTATTCCAAGATGCTCTTGGTGTCGGTGTGAATGGTTAAAAGTGTATGTTTGCAATGGACTGACAAGCTGGTCACCATGTCCTGCCTTTGCCCAGAGTTGGCTTCGATAGGCTCCAGCCTCCTTGCAACCTTAGTAGAATTCCACAGAATGGAAAATGAATGAATAAAAATATGTTATTTATATTACGCTATTGGGCCTCATTCATTAAGATCTTCTTAAGTGTGTAAATATTTGCTTAAAATTCTAGGTTGGATGTTGTTTAACCTCGAGTTGTTTTGCAGCTGTGTTCATAGATTTCTAAATTCTACTGTCCTTCTCAATTGAAAGTTCTTGCCAGATGTAGAAGATATTAGAGAAACATAATAGTCTGTGCATCCACAAACATTCATGACGATGGAAACAATAGCAAAGAAAATGTAGAAATACCGAGAAGTACAGCAATCTAACCAATGTTATAGTGAAGATCCCTCACAGACTCGCTTTAAAAATTAAAAAGCTTCTAACCATTGAGTTGCTCTTGGAACATCAAGAAGAACCGGTAATGTCTATCCCTCCATCCCTCCAGCAGAAGAGCCCTGTGATGATATTTGTCATGCAGGCATATAAACGTAATGGAATGAAGAAGAAGAAGAAGAAGAAGAAGAAGAAGAAGAAGAAGAAGACGAAGAAGAAGAAGAAGCAGAAGAAGGAATGAATGGCTGAATGAGTGTAACTTCTTCCCCTACAAACTGTTACTTGTTTCAAGTAAAAATTTAATTCTGATTACGGCCTCGGAGAAGCTGACGCTCATCTCAGCTGACTCCGGGTGAGAGCAGGGTACACCCTGGACAACTCGCCAGGCCATTACAGGGCCAACACTCACACAACCATTCACACCTATGGGGAGATTTAGAACAGCCAATTAACCTACTCTGCATGTTTTTGGACTATGGGAGGAAACCGAAGTACCCGGAGGAAACCCACGCATGCACAGGGAGAACATGCAAACTCCACACAGAAATACCCAGGCTGGGAATCGAACCCAGGCCTTCTTGTCCATCCAGAATATTACATATAATTTTTAATAAAATTAATTCCAATCTTTAAATAAGAAAAAATACACTTTTAAATTAAATGAAATACACTGTTTAATAAAAATATGTTTAAATCACATAAAATGCACTTTTTTTTGCATAAAATTAAAAGCATTTTAATAAAATAATATACATAATTTAATTTTAGAAATACACTTTTAATAATCAATAATTACTAATAATACACAATTTAATAAAATTTAATTACATTTGAATTAAATAAATACATTTAATTTAAAAAATACACTTTTATTTAAGTAAAATACACTTTTAACAAAATAAAATAGTTTAAAGTAAATTGCCCCTTTAATAAAATGAAATAACTTTTCATAAAAATACACATTTAAATAAATTAAAATTCACTTTTAATAAAATAAAATACAAGTTTTAATTTAATGAATACACTTTATAAAAATATAACACTTTTTAATAAAATAAAATACACTTTTTAATAACAAAATATGTTTTGAATAAAATACAATACATGTTTAAAATAAAATGGAATAAAATACACCTTTTTAACAGTGTAAACAGAATTCTAAGTGTCAGATGCAGTAAGTATCATCTTTTTTTTTTTTTAAGTAAAATGAACTACGTACAGTATTACTGCAATGTAATCAGTTCATGTCTCACAAGTTCATGTAATGGCCAGACTGGAACAGCCAATCAGAAAGGTTACATGTCTCAGAGCTTGCCTTGAGTAGTAACATTCTCAAATATTTTAAAAACAGGCGTGGAGTGACGCTGCCAGAAGGATCCGCTGATGTTATTTATGATATTTTTAAATAGCTAATAACACTAATTCACCACAGGTACACTTAATCCGTGGTTTCTAATGGGCATAAGTGATACACCATGAAGTGATATTGATTTGCATAATGCTTTATATCATTGTAAATTATATTTGGTGGCTTGTTAATTGTTAATTGTTAATTGCCCCTCCTTGAATCGCCACCTTATCGTGGTGGAGGGGTTTGCGTGACCTAATGATCCTAGGAGCTATGTTGTCGGGGGCAAATGCCCCTGGTAGGGTCACCCAAGGCAAACAGGTCCGGGGTGAAGGTCCAGACAAAGTGCGATTCAAAACCAACCCCTAAGACACGAGACAACATAGGAATCAGTCTCCCTTGCCCGGACGCGGGTCACCGGGGTTCCCTCCTGGAGCCAGGCCCAGGGGAGGGGCTCAAAGGCGAGCGCCTGGTGGTCGGGCTTATGCCCATGGAGCCTGGCCGGGCACAGCCCGAAAAGGAGACATGGGTCCGCCCTCCCATGGACCCACCACCCGTGGGAGGAGTTTTAGGGGTCGGGTGCAGTGTGAGTTGGGTGGTAGCCAAAGGCATGGGTTCTGTCGGACTGATCCTCGGCTACTTACTCTGACCTTCGGGACATGGAATGTCACCTCTCTGGTGGGAAAGGAGCCTGATTTGGTGCGTGAGGTGGAGAGATACCGACTAGATATAGTCGGGCTCACCTCAACGCATAGCTTGGGCTCTGGAACCATCCATCTCGAAAGAGGCTGGACCTTCTTCTATTCTGGAGTTGCTCATGGGGGGAGGCGGCGAGCCGGTGTGGGTGTTCTTGTTGCCCCCCGTCGCGGGGCCCAAATGTTGGGGTTCCCCGCGGTTGACGAAAGGGTAGCTTCCCTCGGTCTTCGGGTGGGGGGGACGGGTCCTGACTGTTATTTGTGCTTATGCACTAAATGACAGTTCAGAGTACCCACCCTTTTGGAGTCTTTGGGGGGGTGTTGGAGTACGCTCCCTCGGGAGACTCGTTCGTTGTCTTGGGAGACTTCAACGCCCATGTGGGCAACGATAGTGTGACCTGGAAGGGTGTGATCGGTAGGTACGGCCTCTCCAGTCTGAATCGGAATGGTGTGTCGTTGTTGGACTTCTGTGCTCGTCACAGTTTGTCTATCTCGAACACCATGTTCGAAACATAAGGGTGTCCATAAGTGCACTTGGCACCAGGACACCTAGGTCGCAGTTCGATGATTGACTTTGTAGTCGCGTCATCGGACTTGCGACCATATGTTCTGCACACTCGGGTGAAGAGAGGACCTGAGCTGTCTACCGATCACTACCTGGTGGTGAGTTGGCTTCGGTGGTGTGGGAGGTTGCCTTCCAGACCTGGCAGGCCCAAGCGTGTAATCAGGGTCTGCTGGGAACGTTTGGCGGAGCCCCCTGTCTGAGAGGCCTTTAACTCCCACCTCCGGCAGAGCTACAACCACGTTCCGTAGGAGGCGGGGGACATGGAATCCGAATGGGCCATGTTTCGTGCCTCCATTGCTGAGGCGGCAGCCCATAGCTGTGGCCGTAAGGTCGTCGGTGCTTGTCGTGGCGCCAATCCCCCAACCCGGTGGTGGACACCTGCGGTCCAGGGGGCCGTCCAGCTGAAGAAGGAGGCCTTTCGGGTTTTATTAGCCTGTGGGACTCCTGAGGCAGCAAACGGGTACCGGCGGGCCAAACGTGCTGCAGCCGAGGCTGTCGCAGATGCAAAATCTCGGGCGTGGGAGGAGTTCGGTGAGGGCCTGGAGAGTGATTATCGGTTGGCCTCAAAAAGGTTCTGGGCCACCATCCGACGCCTCAGGAGGGGGAAGCAGTTCTTCACAAACACTGTTTACGGTGGAGGTGGGGAGCTGCTTACCTTGACTGGGGAGGTTGTTGAGAGGTGGAGGGAATACTTTGAGGACCTTCTCAATCCCACCAACACGCCCTCCGTGGAAGAAGAAGACCCTGGGGGTTCGGGTGAGGGTCCGCCCATCACTGGAGTGGAGGTCACTGAGGTTGTCAAAGCTCCTCGGTGGGCGGGCTCCCGGGTTGGGCGAGATCCGCCCAGAAAGTCTCAGGGCTCTGGATGTTGTAGGACTGTCTTGGTTGACACGTCTCTGCAACATCGCGTGGTCATCGGGGCTGTACCTCTGGATTGGCAAACTGGGGTGGTGGTCCCAATTTTTAAGAAGGGGACCGGAGGGTGTGTTCCAATTATCGGGGAATTACACTCCTCAGCCTACCTGGGAAAGTCTATGCAGGGGTACTAGAGAGGAGGATCCGACCGATAGTCGAACCTCGGATTCAGGAGGAACAATGTGGTTTTCGTCCTGGCCGCAGCACTCTTGACCAACTCTATACGCTCCACAGGATTCTGGAGGGGGCATGGGAGTTTGCCCAATCTGTCCACATGTGCTTTGTGGATTTGGAGAAGGCTTTCGACCGTGTCCCTCGAAAGATCTTGTGGGGCGTGCTCCGAGAATACAGCGTTCCGGATCCGTTGCTACGAGCTATTCGGTCGCTGTATCACCGGAGCCAGAGTTTGGTCCGTATTGGTAACAGCAGGTCGGATTCGTTTCCAGTGGGAGTTGGAGTCCGCCAAGGCTGTCCTTTGTCACCGATTCTGTTCATAATTTTTATGGACAGAATTTCTAGGCGCAATCGAGGCGATGAGGGGTTCTGGTTTGGTGGCCATCGGATATCGTCTCTGCTTTGCGGATGATGTTGTCCTTTGGCTTCATCAAGTCGGGCCCTCCAGCTCTCATTGGAGCAATTCGCGGCTGAGTGCGAAGCAGCCGGGATGAAGATCAGTACCTCAAGTCCGAGGCCATGGTTCTCAGTCGGACAATGGTGGAATGCACCCTCCGGGTCGGGAATGAGGTCCTGCCCCAAGTGGAGGAGTTTAAGTATCTTGGGGTCTTGTTTACGAGTGAGGGAAGGATGGAGCGAGAGATCGACAGACGGCTCGCTGCAGCCTCCGCTGTTAAGCGGTGCCTGTACCGGTCCGTTGTGGTGAAAAAGGAGCTGAGCCGCAAGGCGAAGCTCTCAATTTACCAGTCGATCTACGTTCCAACCCTCACCTATGGTCACGAGCTTTGGGTAATGACCAAAGAACAAGATCACGGATACAAGCGGCTGAAATGAGCTTCCTTCGCCGGGTGGCGGGTTCTCCCTTAGAGATAGGGTGAGAAGCTCCGCCATCCGGGAGAGCTCGGAGTAGATCCGCTGCTCCTCCGCATTGAGAGGGGCCAGTTGAGGTGGCTCGGGCATCTGGTCAGAATGCCCCGGACGCCTCCCTGGTGTGGTGTTTGGGCATGTCCAACCGGGAAGAGACCCGGGTCGACCTAGAACACGCTGGAGGGACTATGTCTCTCGGCTTGTCTGGGACCGCCTCGGTGTCCCCCCGGGAGAGTTGGAGGAAGTAGCTCGGGAGAGGGATGTCTGGACCTCTTTGCTAAGGTTGCTGCCCCCGCGACCCGACCCTGGACTAAGCGGAAGAAGATGATGATGATGATGATGATGGCTTGTTAATTGTGCTGGCTAATTGATCCAAATGTCAGGAGGTAGGGAGTTCAAACCCCCTATCACAGAGTCCTCAATGCTGCCATCACCAAACAACACACACACACACACACACACACACACACACACACACACACAAAAAAAAAACACGTATGCACACACACACACACACACACACACACACACACACACACACACACACACATAACTGGGTTATCAAAGGCCAGCCATGTTTTTTACTATCTGTGGTGCGAGGCATGTAAAAGAACTATTGTTGTCATTTGTAAACTGTAGGCTGCTTTGCCATCAGGATGCTTCTGCCCTGCGATGGGCTGGTGAGCTGTTCAGGGTGTCCTGTGCCCTCTTTCAAAGTCGGCTAAGATGGGCCCAGCCTCCCTGCAATGCTAATTAAGTGATTCAGAAGATGAATGAAAGGTTAATTCTTATTCTTATTCTTTTCCTTTTGGCTTTTCCCTTTTTCAGAGGTCGCCACAGCGAATTATCTGATTCAAACATTTGATTTGGCAGAGGTTTTTACGTCAGATGCCCTTCCTGACAGAACCCGTTCGCAAGAGACAGAACCACGGCTTTGCAACTACTCTTTACGAAAGTCAACAATGGTTCTTTTACATGAACCTCTCACCATAGACAGTGAGAGAAATGGTAACCCAGTTAGCTGCACTGGGGGGGTGGGGGGGGGCAGTGACAACCTTGTGGAGAGTGGGACTCGAAGCCCCAACCTTAGGATCAGCGATCTAGTGCTCTATACCACTGCGCTATGAATGAAAGGTTAATTGTTGTTAAGAAAATATTTCAGCCCATACATCATATTATAAATCTGAAAAAAAAAAAAAAGTTATTAACTTTTGAGACTGGAAATAAACGGCATTTTTCAACATCGTATTGTCACTGATAAATGTGTGAGAGTTCCCTTTTGTGTTTGTTGTTTTCCGTGCATAGCGAGAAAACTTCCAGATAAGAAAATATTAGTGAATGTCCATGAGACTTAAGAATCTAAGAACAGTTGGTGAATGAGCCCTATTGAGCTACAGCACTCTACAATCCTACTGATCTACAACAAATCAGATTATACTGAGATCTGAAGAAAAATGTTGATTGTTTAGTCAGAAGCTGGCAGAGATTGCAACACACAACACCCCCCCGCAATCTCTGAAGTTAAAGTACAACGCTTCCTCAAGTAAACCCCACAGTCTTTAACCCCCAGAATTTGCTGCCAGCATCCCACATAACGCAATCTGTTCCCAAACCACATGCAACTGATTGAAATGCTGATAAGCACAACATCATGCTAACAGCTGCATAAAAAGGACCAGCTTTGGCTACTTTGCTTTGACCAGTACATTTGTTTTGACTTCCTTTAATCTTGTGCATACAATCAATGAACTCTTCATCTGGATTAACAGCATAGCTCTGCTCTTTTTAGGGTGTGAAATTATAAAAGAAAACATGTCCAAAAATAAGACAGGAAGCAAAGATGGCCAGTTATTACGGGTCAACCTCCATTCATGGTTGGATACAGAACACTAGGATGAAAAGAAAAGCCTCAGAGGACATCTTCTGTTCACGTGGCCCAGAGCCAATCCACTGTATGATACACAGCCCGGGTAACTAACAGCATGATCACTTGGATCACTTGTCACCTTTATGAAGATCTGTATGTCTGATTATGGGCTGAATGTGCAAAGAATTCAAAGGCATTCTGTGTTTGTCAAGCTTGATATTATGAGGGCACATGTGGGTTTGGCTTCTCTATTCAAACAGGACCACTGAGCAAAAACATCGCTCCTAACCTGCAGACAAGAAGTTGATAAAAGAATCCATGCTTCATATCTTCAATGTACAAAAGAGTGAACTTTTTCAAATGAAGGGGGTGCAGTAAGTACCAGCAATACACCGCAGTGCAGGTGGGAGTTGCTGTTACCTTTCATAGCCCTTTACATTGTGCATGAATGAATTAGTGGTTGTGGGTTACATTTAAATGATCATGACCCTGAACTGTCATCCCTCATAAGTTGCCCTGTCTTACCACTGTAGCTCATGGGCCGGATAACCTGGATTATGGAGACAGCTGCTGCATAGTCACACAACGCTGGGGCAAATGTTTATGGTGATAATTGTCTAAGGCAGCTTTAAGAATGCACTAGAACATCCTGCACTGGAGTAAACTTGTTCCTATACAAATTATCATAACAGAAACAATTGGAAAGAACACAAAAGCACAATCCTGAAATAGTTTGGATTTCAGATGTCAATAATTAGAAGATCTAAGATTACTGGTTATTTATAAAACAGCCATAATCTGAATATCCCAGTGAGTTTATAATTAAATCAATGGTGTAAAGCTTGCATTTGGTAAAAACCTATTATACTGTAATAGTCTGCCCATGTTCAGTCTGGGGATTGTGCTGCGGTCATATATGGACAGTTTTACAGTCAGGCAGCAAAAGTAAATTTTGACCATTTGCACCTATGTATTTCTATTGAAATAACATGTCATTTATTTACTATTTTATACCCCCTATATGCACCATTGCTTGTATAAAGTTTACAGGTCTCTGACTAATTGCTTCTTAAATGTTTAACAATTTAAACAGATATGATAATGCAGATATGTTGTTTTAAATTGTTTTATGTTATATTAGGCATGTGGTAAAGTGGCTAATGAGACCTCTATTTGTTGTTTTTCACACTGCATGGTATATACACTGATTTTGCCATACTGGCTGGACTCTCTTTACAAGAATGTCTATAAATCATCATAAATTCCAATGTCAATCAAAAATATCCCGTCCGAAACAGAGGATGTGACTCCGGTTATAAATTTCAATCTGAAACCAGAGAGCATACAGTATTACATGTAAAAGGTACAGCCGTACTGAACAATGTTTTCAACAGTAATTGGATTTTCCTATAATGCATGGTCGTGTAAATGTTAGGACATGACAGAAGGTTTTTGGTGTCCATCAAAACATGTCCCTCTTTAACATTCATATTTTTCCATAAAATGGGAGGTTCCGATGCCAAGCATGGATTTTCAAGATGGATAGATGTAAAGCTATGACATTTTAAATGATAATCTAGAAGGTATTGTCCTAACAGATAAGTGCTTTTAAAAAATAAGAATTTGAAGTTGTTGTTTTTTAGTTCCTGTGACAAATACATAAGTTCCCTGACTATAAAACGGCCTATATAGTATTATCTTTGGTGAAGCCTTGTGGTATAAGTGGATGCACTGTGCACTCTCTGGTATTGATGGATTTGTAGTGGGCCTGTAGTAATGATTCAGTCAAAACATTTATAGTGGAGTCTTGCTTGAGTGTTGTGTATACATAAACTGATTATAGCACTTTTATGGTATAGTATATGGCTGACTGTGGTGTGTAGCTAAACTGATTTTAGCAATTCTGTGGTATAGAACACCACTGCTGTTTCCAGTGGGAGGTTTAGGTCTTGGTTGGCACCCTCTTTCCTTTCCTTTACAAGACTGAGTGTCCTCTTTTAGAGTAATTATTATTAGTTTGGTTGCTCTCTCTCTCTCTCTCTCTCTCTCTCTCTCTCTCTCTCTCTCTCTCTCTCTCTCTCTCCCTCTCTCTCCATTCCTCTCTCTCTCTCTTGCCACCCCCTCCACCTGCACTCTGTCACTGACACATTTTTTTTTTAATTATTATTTGTTATTGTTATGTTGCAGGCATTATAGTCCTATACAACTGCAGCTTCTTGCAGATCTGATTTCACGGCTAGTGTGAGACAAAACGTGTAATTTCTTTAATGTAATAGGTTAGCACGGTGGAGCAGTGGCTAGCATGTCCACTTAACAGCAAGAAGGCCTGGGTGCAATTCGCAAGCTTGGTGCATTTTTGTGTGAACTGTGAATATTCTCCTGTACTTGCAGGGGTTTTCTCGAGCTAATCTGATTTCCTCAAACAGTTCACAAATGAGAACGATAAGTTAAATGCTCCTAGGTGTGAGTGTGAATGATTGTATGTGTGTTGGCCCTGCAATGGTTTGGCAGAATGGGCAAGGGCTCAATTTTGTTGAAAAAAGACATTAGCAAGTTCACTCCTTGCCTTAAGGTGTGGCACAACAAATTCCAGCCGCATCTTCAGGTAATTTACCCTGTAACAGTGGTTGTACTACTAAAAGTTCAGCATTTTCATCAGTGGTGGTTGTAGCAGATCTTCTGCTGCATGGTTTCTCAAGAACAGATTTCGAGAATTTTGCTATATATAGTGTAAATTGTGCTATGTACTGGAGCAGTGTAATGGCAGTGAACAAGGGAATAATCAGAATCAGAACACTTTATTGATCTAGAGGACATTGTGTGAACACAATTACACCATACAAAGTGACAATGAGATAAAGATAAAGTCTCGATAAAGAAAATTACAGACAAATTACAACCATTTATGTATATGTATACAAGCGCTACATATATGTATATAAATATATATATAAATATAAATATAAAATCAGAAATTACTAATATCTATGTAAAGAGATACATAATGAATCCTGCCACTGAGTGATATGTGAGGCGCTCCACCGAAAGTAGACGCTTGTCGCACAGACCACTATTGAGATAAAGGCCAGAAAAGTAAAAATGGTCCATTTTTTTTTTTATCGAAATTCGGATTTTTGCATAAAGTATTAAAACAAGAATTAAACTAACATTTGCTCATGTGAAATCGACTAAAACTCACTAAAAATGTTTTCTTTTTTCCCCCATTTTTCTGGCGAATACCCTCATAAAACTAGATAAAGATAAAAACAGTAGCAAAACTTTCTGGTTTTCATTGCAATTATTCACCGAGTTTGGGACAAGAAACACTCTAATCCATACACCAGAAGAACAGTCATGAAGTATTCTTTTAATTTTACATACTGTTTTGATATTAAAATGCCGTTTCAGTGAATAAAATAAAGGTTATGAAAACGATATGCTCATAAATAATGCAGGCTAGTTGCTAAGGAAGATCTGAAATGAGCACACTGATTGGTCAGCTCAGGCTTGCACATGTGCAGTGCCCGTCACACGTTAACTTCCAGTTTACTTCCTGCCTCTAGTTTACTCCATGCAGAATTTATCTCCAACTTTCTCTTCAATAACAGTCATTAAGTTTATTTACAAGATTGTGAATACCATAATTTCTGAAAAGGAGAATGAACTGTCATCTGTGATGTCTAGCAGTAGTCTAGATGTTAAATTTGATGCAAGAATTGGACTTTGAATATTCCGGAATGCTTGGCGTTCTTGAAGATTATTTCGCTGGTGAGTATTTTTCTCTGAATGCAAAATTTGATGATGGATTTTTTTTTTTTTTTTGATTATTTGATTTGAGTGTAATCTTGTCTGGACTGGACATGCTGGATTGTGGGTTGTTTAGTTTTGTACAAAACTTTGTAAAGACCTGAAAAATACTTAAATGTTTCAGTTGAAACACAGATGAACAAACTGATGATGATGATGCCAGCTGTGTTGTTGAAGATTTTGATTTTTATGTTGATGAAGAAGAGGCATCTGTTAATAAAAGTGTGCATGAGTGGTGTTTGTGATGATGATGTGATCCTTTCTGCTGAGCAGGATATAGATGAAGATTATAAAGTTGAGGGCAGAGTTGATAAAGCTTACTTGTATAAAGACTTCACAGAGTTTTGTTATATAGTTTTCTTATATATAGTTTCCTTAATTTTAGTGTGATTGTTTGAACCTGACAGTGTTTTTTTTGTTTGTTTGTTTGTTTTCAATCAGTATCATTTGAAGGCATTTGAACATTTATATAAATGGTCGAAAAAATAGATACTGATCTTATTGGAATGAAAATTAATGCAGCCGTGAGGGGGGGGGTACAAACCAGTGTCTCTCCCTCACGCCGGTCCCAAGCCCGGATAAATGCAGAGGGTTGCGTCAGGAAGGGCATCCGGCGTAAAACAAATGCCAAATAAACTATGCGAATCACAAGAAAGAATGACATACCAGATCGGTCGAGGCCCGGGTTAACAACGACCGCCATAAGTGCTGTCAACCAACAGAGTGTTGATGGAAATTGGACGACTGCTGGACAAAGACGTCGAAGAAGGAGAGGCGGGAGGTGTGTCCGTTGCCAGAGAGAGAAGAGGAAAGGCATGAGTCTAGGACTGAAAGTAGGGACTTTGAATGTTGGAACTATGGCAGGAAAAGGTGGAGAGCTGGCTGACATGATGCAGCGGAGGAAGGTGGACATACTGTGTGTTCAGAAGACCAGGTGGAAAGGTAGCAAGGCTAAAAGCATAGGAGCAGGGTTTAAGCTGTTTTATCATGGTGTGGATGGGAAGAGAAATGGAGTCGGAGTCATCTTGAAGGAGGAGTTTGTCAGGAATGTTCTAGAAGTGAAAAGAGTGTCAGACAGAGTGATGAGTCTCAAGTTAGAAATTGAAGGTGTGATGGTCAATGTTGTTAGTGCTTATGCCCCACAGACAGGATGTGAGTGAGAAGAGAAGGAGAGATTCTGGAGGAAGTTAGATGAAGTGATGCAGAGTACCCCCAGAGGTGAACGAGTGGTCATTGGGGCAGACTTCAATGTACATGTTGGTGCAGGCAACAGAGCGGACGAGGAAGTGATGGGTAGATTTGGTATCCAGGACAGGAACGCAGAAGGATAGATATTGGTAGATTTTGCAAAAAGGATGGAAATAGCTATGGTGAATACTTTCTTCCAGAAGAGAGAGGAGCATAGGATGACTTATAAAAGTGGAGGTAGGAGCACACAGGTAGACTACATCTTGTGCAGGCGATGTAATTTAAAGGAAGTCAGTGACTGAAAAGTAGTAGCGGGTGAGAGTGTTGCCAAACAGCATAGGCTGGTGGTGTGCAGGATGATGCTGATGGTGAGGAAGGTGAAGAAGGCAAAGGCAGAGCAGAAGACAAAGTGGTGGAAGCTGAAAAAGGAAGAGTGTCGGGTTGTCTTCAAGGAGGAGTTGAAACAGGCTTTGGGTGGTCAGGAAGTGCTTCCAGATGACTGGACAACTACAGCTAATGTGATCAGGGAGACAGGTAGGAGAATACTTGGTGTGTCATCTGGAAGGAAAGTAGATAAGGAGACTTGGTGGTGGAATGAAGAAGTGCAGGAGTGTGTACAAAGGAAGAGATTAGCTAAGAAGAAGTGGGACATTGAGAAAACCGAAGAGAGTAAACAGGAGTCCAGGGAGACACAGCGTAAGGCAAAGGTAGCAGTGTCAAAGACCAAACAGAGCGCGTTTGATGACTTGTATGCTCGGTTGGAAAGTAAGGAGGGAGAAAATGATTTATACAGGGTGGCACAGCAGAGAAATAGAGATGGGAAGGACGTGCAGCAAGTTAGATTGATAAAGGACAGAGAGGAAAATGTATTGACTGATGACAGAAGTGTGCTGGGAAGATGGAAAGAGTACTTTGAAGAGCTGATGAATGAGGAAAATGAGGGAGAAAAAAGAGTAGAAGAGGTGACTGTTGAGGACCAGGAAGTAGCAAAGATTAGTAAGGGTGAAGTGAGGAGGGCATTGAAGAGGATGAAGAATGGAAAGGCAGTTGGTCCTGATGACATACTGGTGGAGGTATGGAAGTGTCTAGGAGAGGTAGCAGTAGATTTTCTGACAAGAACATTTAACAAGGTCTTAGAGAGTGAGAGGATGCCAGAGGAATGGAGGAGAAGTGTGCTGGTGCCCATTTTTAAGAACAAGGGAGACGTGCAGAGTTGTGGCAACTATAGAGGGATAAAGTTGATGAGACATACGATGAAGTTATGGGAAAGAATAGTGGAAGCTAGACTAAGGGCAGAAGTCAGCATTTGTGAACAACAGTTTGGTTTCATGCCAAGAAAGAGCACCACAGATGCAGTGTTTGCCTTGAGGATGTTAATGGAGAAGTACAGAGAAGGTCAGAGGGAGCTGCATTGTGCCTTTGTGGATCTGGAGAAAGCATATGACAGGGTGCCGAGAGAAGAACTGTGGTATTGCATGAGGAAGTCTGGAGTGGCAGAGAAGTATGATAGAGTGGTGCAGGACATGTATGAGAGATGTAAGACAGTGGTGAGGTGTGCTGTCGGTGTGACACAAGAGTTCAAGGTGGAGGTGGGACTGCATCAAGGGTCAGCTCTCAGCCCCTTCTTGTTTGCTATGGTGATGGACAGGCTGACAGACGAGGTTAGACAAGATTCCCCATGGACTATGATGTTTGCAGATGACATTGTGATCTGTAGTGAGAGCAGAGAACAAGTGCAGGAAAATCTAGAGAGGTGGAGGTATGCCCTGGAAAGGAGGGGAATGAAGATTAGCCTCAGTAAGACAGAATACATGTGCATGAATGACAAGGACCAAAGAGGAACGGTGAGATTATAGGGAGCAGAGATAAGGAAGGTGGAGGATTTTAAGTTCTTCGGCTCAACAATCCAGAGCAATGGAGAGTGTGGAAAAGAGGTCAAGAAGCGTGTGCAGGCAGGTTGGAATGGTTGGAGAAAAGTGTCCGGTGTGATGTGTGATAGGAGGGTATCGGCAAGAATGAAAGGAAAAGTGTACAAGACGGTGTTGAGGCCAACGATGTTGTATGGGTTAGAAACAGTGGCCCTGGGGAAAAGACAGGAGGCAGAGTTGGAGGTAGCAGAGATGAAAATGTTGAGGTTCTCTTTGGGAGTAACGAGGATGGATAGGATTAGGAATGAGCACATCAGAGGGACAGCACATGTAAGACGTTTTGGAGACAAAGTCAGAGAGGCTAGATTGAGATGGTTTGGACATGTACAGCGGAGTGATAGTGAGTATATTGGTAATAGGATGCTGAGGCTGGAACTACCAGGCAAAAGGCCTAGAGGAAGACCAAAGAGACGATTCATGGATGTGGTGAAGGAGGACATGAAGGTCGTTGGTGTAAGAGAAGAAGATGCAAAGGATAGGGTGAGATGGAGGCAGATGATTCGCTGTGGCGACCCCTGAAGGGAAAAGCCGAAAGGAAAAGAAGAAGAAGAAGAAGAAGAGAGGTTGTTGGAGTGGGCGGTGCTGATATGTAACAAAAGGCCATTGGTTTGTTCTTCATCCAACCTACATCATGTGCAGTGTGTACATAATAGCAGAGGAATAAAAAGAAGAGTATCTGGGAAAGGACAGAGGCACCAGGCGTCTATCTGCAGATGAGCATCTAACAACAAACATCTGCTTCCATCATCTTACATCTTCTACAGAACTTCAACATCAAGTTCCTACAGCTCATGGTGAGAACCCCCCCCCCCACACACACACACACACACACACAGATTTCCCCTCTCTTTCTCTCTCCGACAAATCTTCCAGATACAAATTTGGTGAAATGATCTTTCACACGGTTTCAGAAGCCTTCCTCAGGTTATACCAGTTTCCTCCACCAGTCCGAAATCTTGTACACCAGGACACCTGGCTACTCTAAATCTCCTCTGTGTAAATGTGAATGTAAGTTTCTGTCTGTATTGGTTGAGTAACAGATTACTGAATGGTTATGGGTGTAACCCCGCTTCTCACCTGTAGTCAGGCGGGATGATCGCTGGTGTCTCTGTGACCCGATGCACAAACAGCACATGTATCTGATTGGTGGATAAGGCTATTTATTGATGTTTATATTCCTCCTGATTTTTAGGTCTCACACCCTCTTCCACTGTATGTCAGGATGAAGCTGCTCGCTCTGATGCTCCTACGCTCCTCTTTCTCCTCACTGACCCTGACGGAGGTTATGGAGGATGTAAATATGTGGAAGGAGCAGTGCGGTCAGTTTTTCATCCGAAACCAAGATGACCACATCATCCCTAATTTTTTTCCTCTGAAAAATACGTATGAGATGATTTGTCAGCGCTGGAAAAACCAATACAGCACTGTTGCAGCACTGACTGGAAAATTGAACCTCAGGTTAGTCAGCATGTTTATAACACAATCCATGACAATCATTTTTTGCTCTATAGGGATCCCTCACTACTTCGCGTTTCAATTCATGCGGCTTCATTGCATGGTGTTGTTTTTTTTTTTTTAATATTCATCGAATTGAGAAATAAGGAAATTAAGGAAGAATACGGGAAAAAAATATGAGAAAATGCAAAAACAAGGCCAATTAAAAAAAACAAATAAAGAAAAAAATCCTAAATCAACACAACAATAAAGAACCCAAAATCTCCCATCAAAACTACTTATATTTTTGTGAGGTTCACATCTCTGTTTGTATGTGTGTGTGTGTGTGTGTGCGTGTGCGTGTGCGTGTGTGTGTGTGTGTGTGTGTGTGTGGCATAGATAGATAGATAGATAGATAGATAGATAGATAGATAGATAGATGGATGGATCTAGTGCATTATTTTTGAATGTTTAGTTGTTATTATAAGCATTTCTAGCATTGAATATGTATTTATTGATATTATATACACATATCCATGTACGTATACATCAGTCAGGGAGGGGGTTGATCCTACGTTGTGGAATTCGGTGGTCGCGGGGGATTTTAGTCCAAATTAACCAAGGAAAGTGAGGGATCCCTGTATTAACTTATGTAGCATATACTAGTAATTCATTCTACAGATCTGCTAATCTAATATGATGTTTCATTTGTGTACAATCTGATTTTTATGTTTTATTTATCATGCACTTATATAATATTCATATATTTATATATAATTCACTTTGTGTCATTTCTTCTCCATAACAGCTTAAAAATATCAAAGCCCAAAACGAAATGATGGATTCCCCGCCTGGAATGCCTGCTGAGATACGTAACCAGGCTATTGATTTAGATTATCGAAGTGCAAGTATACACACCCGAGGTCATGTTTATCCATGTAGCTTTTCTGCTGATGACAATCAGGGAGTGCACCTTCACATTAACCAACATAGCACCACAGACAGGGAGTGTAAACAAAGACTGGGAGGGGGAAAGTGGAGCAAGAAATGCTTAAAGAAATAAAAAACAATTGTAAGTTAGATCAGAACAATCATGCATATATAATTACCGGGGCTGGTCCAGGAAAGACCTGGATATCTATAATGAGAGATAAAGAGTATGAAAAAGGGATTAACATTCCCAGTCATTTCTGGAGTGTTTTCCTTTGCACCAAAGAAAACGATATGAATAAACTCTTGTACAAGGCCGACATCATGGATCTCAATACCCGTAAAGTCAGGAACCCCACCTTAGACACTCTGGATAAACGAATCTCAAACATGTATCGACATAAAATCTTTATGTTTCCGGGATTACCAACTGAGAAAATAGAGCCTCTTAAGTAATCAGAGATTCTCTTTTTAACCCTTTAACGCCCAGCAGAACCATATGATCCTCTTTAAAAAAAAATGCTAATAACTATGCATTGTACTCAGTGCTGCTGCCGTTCAGAACCTGTTCTAAACTTGTTGTCTTTATCCTCCAGCACCAGTAGACTAAAACAAAAAGTTTTTTTAATCAACATTCACTTTGCTTTTCTGTCAATCTTCCTGCAGATATTTAATAAAAACTTCACTGCTTGATGTGAAACTCGTTCATTGTGTTTCATCACATTTCAATACTAATCATGCTGCTGAAAATAATGCAGCCATAAGTGTGTGTGGTGTGTGTGTGTGTGGGGTGTTACAAACCAGTATCTCTCCCTCACGCTGTTCCCAAGCCCGGATAAATGCAGAGGGTTGTGTCAATAAAGGCATCCGATGTGAAACCAATGCCAACCTTTATCATTGAAATCGCAAATATTACCCCCATACCGGATTGGTCGAGGCCCAGGTTAACAATGACCGCCATCAGTGCTGTTAACCAACAGGGAGCTGGTGGAAAGTGGACTACTGTCGGTCAAAGAAGGAAAGGCGGGAGGCGTGTCCGTAGGCAGAGAGAGAAGAGGAAAAGCATGAGTCTAGGACTGAGAGTAGGGACTTTGAATGTTGGAACAATGAAAGGAAAAGATAGAGAGCTGGCTGACATGTGCAGAGGAAGAAGGTGGACATACTCTGTGTTCAGGAGACCAGGTGGAAAGGTAGCAAAGCTAGTAGCTTAGGAGTAGGGTTTAATCTGTTTTATCATGGTGTGGATGGCAAGAGAAATGGAGTAGGAGTCATCTTGAAAGAGAGGTTTGTCAGGAATGTTCTAGAAATGAAAAGAGTGTCAGACAGAGTGATGAGTCTCAAGTTAGAAACTGAAGGTGTGATGTTCAATGTTGTTAGTGCTTATGCCCCACAGGCAGGATGTGAACGAGAAGAGAAGGATAGATTTTGGAGTGAGTTAGATGGAGTGATGCAGAGTACCACCAGAGGTGAAAGAGTGGTCATTGGTGCAGACTTCAATGGACATGTTGGTGCAGGCAACAGAGGGAACGAGGAATAGATGGGCAGGTTTGGTATCCAGGACAGGAATGCAGAAGGACATATGTTGATAGATTTTGCAAAAAAGATGGAAATGGTATGGTGAATACTTTCTTCCAGAAGAGACAGGAGCATAGGTTGACTTATAAAAGTGGAGGTTGGAGTACACAGTGTAGACTATGCAGTTTGAAGGAAGTCAGTGACTGCAAAGTAGTAGTGGGTGAGAGTGTTGCCAAACAGCATATGATGGTGCTCTGCAGGATGACGCTGATGGTGAGGAAGGCCAAGAAGGCAAAGGCAGAGCAGAAGACAAAGTGGTGGAAGCTGAAAAAGGAAGCGTGTCGTGTTGTGTTCAAGGAGGAGTTGAAACAGGCTTTGGGTGGTCAGGAAGTGGTTCCAGATGACTGGAAAACCACAGCATATGTGATCAGGGAGACTGGTAGGAGAGTACTTGGTGTATCCTCTGGAAGGAAAGTAGATAAGGAGACTTGGTGGTGGAATGAGGAAGTGCAGGAGTGTGTACAAAGGAAGAGGTTAACTAAGAAGAAGTGGGACATTGAGAGGACCAAAAAGAATACGAGGCTCATCGGCCTGAAAAAGCCATTTTCCCAGCAGAGCTTGTAAATCAAAATGTTTGCTCATTGGATGACTCAGATTTTTGTAGGATCGATGCTTGTATTATGGGACATTTGTTATAAAGGACATTCATAAGTCAAGGTACCACTGTACTGCTAAAAAAGGTAAGTTTTCACTGGTTGTTTGAAGATACCGTGACTCAGCTGTCTGGCTGTCCAGAAGAAGTTCATTCCACCACCTTGGAGCCAGAACAGTAGAGTTTAAATGCAATTTACCCTTGTCCCTTGGTAAAGGGAGGGTTCAGTCCAGCAGTGCTCGAGGATCTGAGAGAATGCACTGCAGTAAAGATGTGATAAGTGGAGGTAGAAAGGTGCAAGTCTATTTTAAGATTTGTCAGCAAGTGTTGGTGTTTTAAATCAAATGTGAGCAGCTGCAGGAAGCCAGTGGAGAGCAGTCGTGTAGCAGTGGTGTAGTGTTGGAAAATTTGGGAAGGTTGAACACAAGCCACTTAGCTCCATTCTGGATAAGATGAAAATGTTATATAGTTTTCGTATAAGCTAGAATGCCAGGACTGAGTTTCAGTAGTCTAGTCTTGAGATGAAAAGAGATTGAACAAGTATCTGCGTGGCCTTCATGGAAAGAAATGGGTGAATTTTTCAAATATTAAAGGGAAGAAATTAACACAATCGAGAAAGATTAGTGATATGAGGTGAGAAGAACAGACACTTATCCATAGTTATTCCAAGATGTCGTGGAGTGCCTGAAGGAGAGCTCACAGCAATGTCCAAGGAGATAGAACAATGTTGATGTGGAGATGAGTCAGCTGGGTTGAACAGCAATTCAGTCTTGTTGGGATTAAGCTTCAGCTGGTGTGTTGCCATCCATCAGGAGATACTTGCCAGGAATGCTGAGATATGGGCAAAAACATCAGTATCTGAGGGAGGAAAAGAGAGAACAAGTTGAGAGTCATATGTGTAGCAGTGGAATGAAAACCCATGTGAGGATATGGCATCATCAAGAGACTTTGCATAACGATAAAATAGAAGTGGACCAATAACTGAACCCTGGGGAATATCAGTGGAAAGGCTTTATGGAGAAGATGTGGATCCCCTCCATATAACCTCATATGAATGACCTTCCAGGTAGGAAGCAAACCACTGCAATGCTGCACCACAACTTCCTAGACAGCTAAAGGTGGAGGAGAGTCTTGTAGGTGACCAGGCCAAATACTGCTGAAAGGTAGAGCAGGATGAGGACTGAGGACATTTTGGCTGATCTTGCAGCATGTAGCTTCTCTGTAACAGCCAACAGTACAGTCCGTGTGGAAAGTGCTGCTTTGAAACAGATTGATTAGAGTCAAGGAGGTTATTCTGAAAAAGATAGAAAGACATTTGGTTATGAACAATTCTAACCCATTCACACACACACACACACACACACACACACACACACACACACACACACACACTTTCTCTCTCTCTCTCTCTCTCTCTCTCTCTCTCTCTCTCTCTCACACACACACACACACATACACACAACTCCCTCCTCACACACTATCCCCGTCCAGGATGAACAGTGCAGTGGTAATGTTCTTGGAAGGCGTGGAGAAAATGAACAAAGTTGTAGAGAGTGGGGTTGTGATCCAGGGAACTTTCACTTCCATTCTTTCTTTGGTTAGGCCAACTAAACACGTCACTATTTCAAACATGCCGCTGTCCTTACGTAATGAGGTTCTGGGGAGGGAGTGTCCCGCTATGGTCAGATTTTGTCACCGATTAGATTGATCTCTCCAAATTGTAAATCCCCGCACCTGAAGCATGTCGTTTCCTTCAGACAGCAGACAATGATGATTCTTAAAAGCCCCAAAGAGCTGAATTTGGCACTGAAATTTAAGTTGACAACTTTGACTACACCATACACGTCGGGGAACATGAAATGTTTCAGGTGCGCCATGGAGGGACATCTGTCTGTCCCAGGGCTTGTCTGAGAGTGAGGAAGTGAGCACAGAGAAAATGAACATAGACACGGCATACACCATGAAAAAAATCAAAAGTTCTTACATGACAAAAAAGGGATTACCGTTCAAGTTGAAAACTTGTTTCCAGACCTCAGATTGTTTATCGACTGTCTGTCTCCACATGAGAAGGCCAGGTGAGCCCGGACAGCCAGGTTTCACTGCCCAGGAGATCAATTGACTTAGGGAACTGACAAACTAACTCGCTGAGGAGGACTAATGGTTTTCTTTCATCTGCTTTTACTCAACCTGCTTTTACCTCTCACTGTTCAGTCTCTTCCCTCTTTTTATTTTCAACATGGAGACTTTTAAAATTGCCACGCTTAATATAAATGAAGCGAGACAAGACTTCAAAAGAGCCTCCATTTTTGGTTTTGTTAATGTGAAGAAACTAAATGTTTTAATTCAGGGGACATACAGCACCACGGACAATGAAGGTGACTGGAGGATGGAATGGAACGGACAGGTGTATTTTAGTCACAAAAGTGCCTTTAGTGGGGGAGTTGGAATTTTATTCTCCCAAGATTTTAACCCAATTTCTGTTGACATTGAAGATGTAATGGCATGCCATATTTTAAAAGTTACAGCAAAGCTGAAAAAATCAAGATGTTGTTTTCAAACATTTACGCTCCAACTGCAGGCACAGAGAAACTCCTGTTTAGAAGCATCTTGGATGATGTGATCCAGAGGTGTGGTCGGGATGAGTACCTAATTACCGGGGGGGTGGTCAATTGTACTAAAAATCATCTTTTAGACTGGAATCACCCCGAACCCCACACTGCCTCACAAAGCACGTTAAGGAAACTTGTCGAAACACATGAGCTTTTAGACATGTGGAGAAACTTTTATGGCAACAGTCGACAGTACACCTGGCTCTATGACAGCAGGAGTATATGAGTCAGACCCAAAGATGCAAGAGACCATGTATGAAGATTCAACAGCTTTATTTTAGCACAGGGGGAAACCAAAATCACTGTGAATAATTCTGAAAGGGAAAACTAGTCAAGCACAAGGCAGGATACCAGGAGTCAGAGAGATCACAGGGAAATGGAATCACATGGAAAGGACAATCTTCTGATGCTCCTCTTTATAGCTCGCTGATTGCTGAGTGAATTCAGGTGCGCTCTCTGGATTTCACCTGCACCTTACAGCCACGCCACAAACCACTGTTTACACTGGAGGTGGGGAGCTGCTTACCTCGACTGGGGATGTCATTGAGAGGTGGAGGGAATACTTTGAGGACCTCCTCAATCCCCACAACACCTCAGATTCAGGATGAACAATATGGTTTTCGTCCTGGTTGGAGCATTCTTGACCAACTCTATAGGCGCCACAGTATTTTGCCCAATCTGTCCACATGTGTTTTGTGGATTTAGAGAAGGCTTTAACCATGTCCCTCAAACAATCTTGTGGGGTGTGCTCCGGGAGTATGGCGTTCCGGACCGGATGCTAAGGGCCATTCGGTTACTGTATTGCTGGAGCCAGGGTTAGGTCCGCATTGGTAACAACAGTTCGAATTTGTTTCCGGTGGGAATTGGAGTCCGCCAAGCCTGTCCTTTGTCACTGATTCTGTTCATAATTTTTATGGACAGAATTTCGAGGTGCAGCCAAGGCATTGAGGGGCTCTGGTTTGGTGGCCATCGGATCTCATCTCTGCTTTTGATGGACGATGTTGTCCTTTTGGCTTCATCAAATCAGGACCTCCAGCTCTCATTGGAGCAAATCGCAGTTGAGTATGAAGTAGCCGGGATGAAGATCAGTACCTCCCAAGTCCGAGGCCATGGTTCTCAGACGGACAAGGGTGGAATGCACCCTCCAGGTCGGGAATGAGGTCCTGCTCCAAGTGGAGGCGTTTAAGTATCTTGGGGTCTTGTTCACGAGTGAGGGAAGGATGGAGCGGGAGATCAACAGACATCGCTGCAGCCTCTGCTGTTAAATGGAGCCTTACCGGTCCCTTGTGGTGAAGAAGGAGCTGAGCCAGTCGATCTATGTTCCAACCCTCACCTATGGTCACGAGCTTTGGGCAGTGACCGAAAGAACAAGATCATGGATATAAGCGGCTGAAATGAACTTCCTTCTCCAGGTGGCGGGGTTCTCCCTTAGAAATAAGGTCAGAAGCTCTACCATCCGGGGAGAGCTTGGAGTAGATCCAGTGCTCCTCTGCATTGGGAGGGGCCAGTTGGGTGGTGGCTCGGGAATCTGGTCAGAATACCTCCCGGACGCCTCCCTGGTGTAGTGTTTTGGGTATGTCCAACCAGGAAGAGACCCTGGGGTCGACCTAGAACACGCTACATGGACTATGTCTCTTGGCTTGTCTGGGACCGCCTTGGTGTCCCCCCAGAAGAGTTGGAGGAAGTGGCTGGGGAGAGGGATGTCTGGACCTCTTTCCTAAGGTTGCTGCCCCTGTGACCTGTCCCTGGACTTAGCAGAAGATGAGATGAGATGAGATGAGTAACAGCCACGCCCCTTGCCAGCGCCTGCAGTGTATGGGGAGAGAGAGAGAGAGAGAGAGAGAGAGAGAGAGAGAGAGAGAGAGAGAGTTAAAGCACCACCAGCAAGCACAGACCCTAACAGTACCCCTCCCTAAGGGTTGCCACCTGGTACCAGAGGGTCCAGGATTAGGGAACAAAGAATCCAGTAGCGTTTTTCGGGGCCACCAGGTACTGGAAACCTCGACCCCGCCTGCATATGTTGAGGATGTGATTTGCTGTGTATGCGGGATGTCCATCAATCAGCCGGGGAAGAGGGGGTGGGGGAGGGTCAGGGGGAGGGTGGAGGGTAGTTCCAACCTCAACATCCTACTACCAATATACTCACTATCCCTCCTCTGTACATGTCCAAACCAGCTTAATCTAGCCTCTCTGACTTTGTCTCCAAAACATCTTACATGTGCTGGCCCTCTGATGTGCTCATTCCTGATCCTATCCATATGCTGCTGAAAACAATGTCACACAAAATGGAAATAATAATAAGTGTTTAAAACTGGGTTAGCGCTCTCTACAAGCAACACAGTCTGTGATATTGTTTACAGGTATAGACTGTGGAAGGAGATGGAGGATTGATTTGATTGGAGCACTGTGTACGAGCTATTAGGACTTTCTCAGGTCATCCAATGTGGTTATGTTTCAGTCTTCGGCCCCTAGAGGGAGCCAGTGAACTGTTCAGAATGAATCTGCTGCAGGGGAGGAGGTGACCAGAAATCTGACAACATACACACACACACACACACACACACACACACACACACAGGGGGGGGGGTGGGGGGGGGGTGAGAAAAGTCAGCACTGCCAGCAGATGTTATGTGTGGGAACAGTGTGCAGTTCAGGATCAACATTGCCGAAAACAGCTGTATGTGAAAAACCTATATTGTAATTTATTACTTTCGCTCTCCTTCTTTATCTCTCTCTGGTCTGACATTTACATTTACAGCATTTAGCAGGCATTCTTATCCAGAGTGATTTACAGATGAGCTTTAAAGTTTCTGTCAGAGAATTATGACTTATTTTATTATTAATACTAATTAAGAATCTTATGCTGGTTTGTTAAAACACAAACTGAGTAAATCATCAGTTAAATCGTCAGCGCTGTGTGGTTTTTACATTTTTTATTTTTTATTTATTTATTTATTTTTATTTGTGTGTGTGTGTGTGTGTGTGTGTGTGTGTGTGTGTTGTGTGTGTGTTTGTATGCAGAATGGTGCTTAATCAAAGTACAGGGGTACCTTGGTTTTCAAATTTAATCCGTTCTGAGGGTGAGCTCGTAAACAGAAAAGTTCATTGGATGAAACAATTATTCCCATAGAAAATAACAGAGAACCAATTAATCCGTTCCAAGCCCCTCCCAAACTCATATAACCTGCCAAAAAAATGTATATTTGACCTAATATATTCAAGATAAACATGTAAAAACAATAAATATGTCATAATAACAGATGTACATCATTATTAATAATAATTAATAATAAATAATAATAAAAGAAGAATCAACAATAAATCAACTAACCCTTCCGATCATTGACTGCGGCAAAGATACCATGTGGGCAGCCAGGAGATGGTGTGTAACAGAGAAGGAGGAGGAGAAGGTGAATTTTGCATGTGCACTAGGGTGCGTCAGACCCCTTATGATTTTTCAAATGTTTTTCTTTTGTTATTGCGGTATAATAAAAATATTCCACCTCATAAAAAATATATATATATATTTAGTCAAAATTTCATGAATTTTGATTAACATTTACCGGGTCCACATCATGGGTGAAAAATGGGAAAATATTGATAAACTAAAAAAAAAAAATTAACTTTCAGAAATCTATGCTATATTTACACTTTCTTGAACAATGCATCAAATAGGCTAGCAGTTTAAACACAGCAACTTTCAGGTTTCATGAAAAGTTATTAGAGTCTGTATCTGCTGTAGCATATGAAACAGTAATCTTGCTGTTGTCACCACCAGATTCCTCAATGATTGCCTGTGTGTATGCTGCCTGCTCAGCTGGTGATAACTTCATTCTTATAGCCAATGAAACCAACTTAGAATTTTTAAGAATGTCATGTGGAATGAAGGCTGCTGTTCCAGGACGAGCTGTTCGATGATGGGTTTTCCCCTGTGATGAACCAGGAGTGACCAAATCTTCACCACTGTTATCTTCATCTTGACTGCTTTCACTGTCAGTCAGCTGAACAGTTTTACTAGCTGTTTTTCTTTTTTTCTCAGCCTTCTCTTGGAATTCCTTTATTTTTTAGCTCTCAGGATTCTTTAGCCTGTATCTGGGATGCCAATGCCTGATCATGAACACCAAATGGGGCAATTATTTCAGTTTTTTATTGACTGAAGAAATGTGATATCTTCTTGGGTTTTCATAACTTGTTCTGCATCTCTAGTCCACAGAGGAAAAGTCTTCTGCAGATCAATTTCCATATCTTTCGGTTTCACCAGTACACTTGGAGATGAACGGCGGTCTACTGGTATTTCTCGAATTTTAGAATTCTTCCCAACTAGTTCTACAATTTTCTTACAAGCTCTTTTCTCTGAAATCATAGCAATGTTTCCTTTCTGGTAAAATGGAATTATCTTGTTCAGAACAATCTTTGCATTGTCCCTTTGTGTTCTATTGGATGCTGTGCCCTGCATTGATCATTCACGATGATGGAACGTGTAATTTCTTATCACCTGCTTGTTGGTTGGCAGAATGTAGTCTGTAATTTGTTCATCCATTGCTGTTATGCCCGCTTCAAGACCAAATATAGCAGCAGATTCCCAAGTATTCCTTATTTTTTTAAATGCTTTTGCCATTTTGTTGTGATTTGTCAGTGGACAACGAGTGTATGACTACATGCTGCATAAGAGCAATACGTCTAGATTAGAAACCATGTATTTCTGAGAAACTGAAAGTAAAACAACATATTTCTGAAAAACTGAAAGTGAAAGTGCAGAAGAATGATATTAACCACTTAAAATGCTGGGAAAATGCAAAGCTTGGCATTGCTTGCCATAGTAATATAACAATTTATTCGAATATTGCCATTATTTCAAAAATTTATGGTCAATATGGACACGATAGAATTTATCCAAATTTCTAAATATTTTATACAGTGTGTTTTTATTAGGGGTAAAACATTTCTATTATATAGCCATGTCAATATGTTTTATTTGAGGGGTTTGATGCACCCTAATGTGCACACTACAAATGTCAGTGATGAAAGGCTCGTGGTGAGCTCCACCAAGGCCAGTGTTTCTGAAATATTGAGGGCACCCCTCAAAGCGGGGTGCAATGTGATGCCCGGAGTGCGTGTATAACCCTGGGGAACATGCATTTTTGCCATACTGTACTAGAATTAAGTGTAATTGTGTCCTCTACAGTAGGTGTGAGTGGTGCTCTCACTGTGTTCCCTATGATGAAGGGAAAAACGCACCGAAAAAAACTGATATGAAGTGCAGTAAACACTGTTTTTAGTTGTGCGCGGGGCTCTAGGGTGGCGTGAAATCTTTTAATTTCTTCCTATAGGGGGCGTTATAAGTCACATAGCTCCATTCTGGATCAGATGCAATGATTGTATAGCACTCAATGCTACCTGCCAGGAGTGAGTTTCAGTAGTCTAGTCTTGAGATGATCTCTGTGCATTGGGGGGGGGGGGAGATGGCTATCACACACTAAAGTAGTTGATTTATTGTTTATTCTTATTTTATTATAATTTATTGTAAATGTTAATGTACATGTATTATTACTATGAAATATTCATTGTTTTTACATTTTTACTGTTAATATATTAGGTCAAATATACTTGTTTGTGGCAGGTTGGATGAGTTTGGGAGGGGGATGGAACGGATTAATTGGTTTTCTATTATTTCCAATGGGAGTTTTTGTTTAATCCAACGAGCATTTTGACTTACGAGCTTGCCCTCGGAATGGATTAAATTCGTAAGTCAAGGTACTACTGTATATGCAAATCACAGATATGCACATTTTTATCTGAATAAAATCCTGAGAGTTTATCATCAAGATCCTGTCGACCACGAAGTGTCCAAACTGTATGCATGCATTCAATTGCTAATTTAACTGGTGAAGATTTAAAGGAAAACTTGGCATTTGATTGCTGTTAATAATACCAGGTTGCAGTTTCACTCCCAAAACCAGAGTTCTCCAAGTATAATGTTTGCATTGAGGTAAGTCACATGTGATTGTATGTAACCTCATTTTCTTAACATTTATATTCATATTAACATATATGTGAGGTGCTCCACCGAATGTAGGCCCTTCTCGCACGGACGACTTTCGAGAAAATGGCCAAAAATGTGAACATGGTCATTTTTTATTGAAATTCGGATTTTTGCATAAACCATTAAAACAAGTCTTCAACTGTATTCAACAAACCAGTGTCTCTCCCTCACGCCGGTCCCAAACCCAGATAAATGCAGAGGGTTGCGTCAGGAAGGGCATCCAGCGTAAAACAAATGCCAAATAAAATATGCGAATCACAAGAAAGAATGACATACCAGATCGGTCGAGGCCCGGGTTAACAACGACCGCCATCAGTGTGGCAACCAACAGGGTGCTGATGGAAATTGGACTACTGTTGGTCGAAGAGGTTGAAGAAGGAGAGGTGGGAGGCGTGTCCGTAGGCAGAGAGAGAAGAGGAAAGGCACCAGTCAAGGACTGAAAGTAGGGACTTTGAATGTTGGAACTATGGCAGGAAAAGGTAGAGAGCTGGCTGACATGATGCAGAGGAGGAAGGTGGACATACTGTGTGTTCAGGAGACCAGGTGGAAAGGTAGCGGGGCTAGAAGATTAGGAGCAGGGTTTGAGCTGTTTTTTCATGGTGTGGATGGGAAGAGAAATGGAGTAGGAGTCATCTTGAAGGAGGGGTTTGTCAGGAATGTTCTAGACGTGAAAAGAGTGTCAGACAGAGTGATGAGTCTCAAGTTAGAAATTGAAGGCGTGATGTTCAATGTTAGTGCTTATGCCCCACAAGCAGGATGTGAGCGAGAACAGAAGGAGAGATTCTGGAGTGAGTTAGATGAAGTGATGAAGAGTACCCCCAGAGGTGAAAGAGTGGTCATTGGGGCAGACTTCAATGGACATGTTGGTGCAGGAAACAGTGGGGACGAGGAAGTGATGGGTCGGTTTGGTGTCCAGGACAGGAACGCAGAAGGACAGATGTTGATCGATTTTCCAAAAAGGATGGAAATGGCTGTGGTGAATACTTTCTTCCAGAAGAGAGAGGAGCATAGGGTGACTTATAAAAGTGGAGGTAGGAGCACACAGGCAGACTAAATCTTGTGCAGGCGATGTAATTTAAAGGAAGTCAGTGACTGAAAAGTAGTAGCGGGTGAGAGTGTTGCCAAACAGCATAGGATGCTGGTGTGCAGGATGATGCTGATGGTGAGGAAGGTGAAGAAGGCAAAGGCAGAGCAGAAGACAAAGTGGTGGAAGCTGAAAAAGGAAGAGTGTCGGGTTGTCTTCAAGGAGGAGTTGAAACAGGCTTTGGGTGGTCAGGAAGTGCTTCCAGATGACTGGACAACTACAGCTAATGTTTTCAGGGAGACAGGTAGGAGAATACTTGGTGTGTCATCTGAAAGGAAAGTAGATAAGGAGACTTGGTGGTGGAATGAGGAAGTGCAGGAGTGTGTACAAAGGAAAAGGTTAGCTAAGAAGAAGTGGGACATTGAGAAAACTGAAGAGAGTAAACAGGAGTACAGGGAGACAAAGGTCTAGTAAGACAAAGGTCAAGTAGAGACCTTTGGGACATAATTTGGGACATTGAGAAAACTGAAGAGAGTAAACAGGAGTACAGGGAGACAAAGGTCAAGTAAGGCAAAGGTAGCAGTGTCAAAGGCCAAACAGAGCGCGTATGATGACTCATATGTTCGGTTGAAAAGTAAAGAGGGAGAAAATGATTTATACAGGTTGGCACAGCAGAGAAATAGAGATGGGGAGGACGTGCCGCAAGTTCGATTGATAAAGGACACAGAGGGAAATGTATTGACTGATGACAGAAGTGTGCTGGGAAGATGGAAAGAGTACTTTCAAGAGATGATGAATGAGGAAAATGAGAGTGAACAAAGAGTAGAAGAGGTTCTGTTGAGGACCAGGAAGTAGCAAAGATTAGTAAGGGTGAAGTGAGGAGGGCATTGAAGAGGATGAAGAATGGAAAGGCAGTTGGTCCCGATGACATCCCGGTGGAGGTATGTATGTGTCTAGGAAAGGTAGCAGTAGATTTTCTGACAAGAACATTCAACATGGTCTTAGAGAATGAGAGGATGCCAGAGGAATGGATTAGAAGTGTGCTTGTGCCCATTTTTAAGAACAAGGGAGATGTTTAGAGTTGGGCAACTACAGAAGGATAAAGTTGATGAGCCATACGATGAAGTTATGGGAAAGAATCGTGGAAGCTAGACTAAGGGCAGAGGTCAGCATTTGTGAACAACAGTTTGATTTGATGCCAAGAAAGAGCACCACAGATGCAGTGTTTTCCTTTTAGGATGTTAATGGAGAAGTACAGAGAAGGTCAGACGGAGCTGCATTGTGCCTTTGTGGATCTGGAGAAAGCATATGACAGGGTGCCGAGAGAAGAACTGTGGTATTGCATGAGGAAGTCTGGAGTGGCAGAGAAGTATGTTAGAGTGGTGTAGGACATGTATAGGAGATGTAAGACAGGTGTGCTGTCGGTGTGACAGAAGAGTTCAAGTTGGAGGTGGGACTGCATCAAGGGTCACCTCTCAGCCCCTTCTTGTTTTCTGTGGTGATGGACAGGCTGACAGATGAGGTTAGACAAGATTCCCCATGGACTATGATGTTTGCAGATGACATTGTGAGCTGTCGTAAGAGCAGAGAACAAGTGCAGGAAAGGTGTGCCCTGGAAAGGAGGGGAATGCAGATTAGCCTCACTAAGACAGAATACATGTGCATGAATGACAAGGACCCAAGAGGAACGGTGAGGTTACAGGGAGCAGAGATAAGAAAGGTGGAGGATTTCAAGTACTTTGGCTCAACAAACCAGAGCAATGGAGTGTGGAAAAGAGGTGAAAAAGCATGTGCAGGTTGGAATGGTTGGAGAAAAGTGTCCGGTGTGATGTGTGATAGGAGGGTATCGGCAAGAATGAAAGGAAAAGTGTACAATACGGTGTTGAGGCCAATGATGTTGTATGGTTTAGAAACAGTGGCTCTGTGGAAAAGACAGGAGGCAGAGCTGGAGGTAGCAGAGATGAAAATGTTGAGGTTCTCTTTGGGAGTAACGAGGATGGATAGGATTAGGAATGAGCACATCAGAGGGACAGCACATATAAGATGTTTTAGACAAAGTCAAAGATGTTTTAGACAAAGACAAAGTCAGAGAGACTAGATTGAGATGGTTTGGACATGTACAGAGGAGGGATAGTGAGTATATTGGTCATAGGATGCTGAGGCTGGAACTACCAGGCAGAAGGCCTAAAGGAAGACCAAAGAGACGATTCATGGATGTGGTGAAGGAGGACATGAAGGTCGTTGGTGTAAGAGAAGAAGATGCAAAGGATAGGGTGAGATGGAGGCAGATGATTCGCTGTGGCTACCCCTGAAGGGAAAAGCCGAAAGGAAAAGAAGATTCAACTATCACTTGCTGAAGTGAAATTGACTAAAACTCACTAAAAATGTCTTTTATTTCCATTTTTCTGACGAGTACCCCCATAAAACTGGATAAAAACAGGAGCAAACTTCTCAGTTTTATTTGCAATTATTCACCGAGTTCGGTACAATAGACACTATAATCCATACACCAGAAGAATGGTCGTGAAGTTGTCTCTCAATTTTGGATACTGTTTTAATCTTAAAATGCCGTTTCAGTGAATAGAACAAAGGTTGTAAAGACGATATGTAGCTAAACAATGCAGGCTAGTTACGAAGGAAAGATCTGAAATGAGCACCCTGATTGGTGAACTCGATCACATTCTCATATTGCACATGCTCAGTGCCCGTCACATGTTAACATCCTGTTGACTTCCTGACTCTGGTATACCGCATGTGGAATTTATCTCTGACTTTCTCTTCAATAATAGTAAGTTAGTTTATTTATAAGATTGTGTATTCACAATCATCTGTGATGTCTAGCAGCATTAGTATAGATGTTCGACACTGGAATTTGGCTTTGAATAAGATTATTTTTCTCTCTCTCTCACACACACACACACACACACACACACACACACACACACACACACACACACACAGTGTGCTAATGGTTACATGAACTAGTGTTCATCTGGATGCTGCTAATGTAACCGTTAGCGCACTGTGTGTGTGTGTGTGTGTGTGTGTGTGTGTGTGTGTGTGTGTGTGTGTGTGTGTGTGTGTGTGTGTGTGTGAGAGAGAGAGAGAAAAATAATCTTCTTCAATTTGAATTTGAATGGAAGAATGCAATTTGAATGGAAGAAAATACAGTATATGAAGGGACCCACTGCTTACAGTCTGTGTGTGTGTGTGTGTGTGTGTGTGTGTGAGAGAGAGAGAGTGAGTGAGTGAGTGAGATACCTCGGGTCTGCTGGAATATTAAGAAAGACATTCCATTGCAATTCAGTCAAAGAAAATCCCATATGCTCAGTATTATGTACATTAGAAACTTAATATGAGTATTGTATGAGTATTGGTATTTTTCTCTGCATGTAAAATTCGATGATGGAATTTTTTTGAACATTTGATTTGTGTATAATATATATATTTTGTATGAAATATGTGTTAAAAGTAAAAGAAAATTATTTATTCAACCATTTAAACATTTTATTACCATTTATTAATTAATCCATTATTAAACATTTTTTAATTAACACACACACACCTCTCTCTCTCTCTCTCTCTCTCTCTCTCTCTCTCTCTCTCTCTCTGTCTCTTTATCTCTATCTATCTCTCTGCGCGCTGCATAAGGTCACACCATGAGCAGCAGCATTGATTTTGACATTGATCAAATTGACAGAGCAAAAGAATCAGTCTCGTAGGAGAAGGCAATTTAACCTGGAATCTTTAGTCTGTGTCACTTTTTTGAGAACAGAACACTTAGTATTTTGGAGAGACTGAAGGACCAAGGCGAACACATTCAATTTGACAGTATCGAAACATGTTGACAAGTACCTTCAGGATACAGCAGAGACCTAAAAACAAAGACCAAGAGAATGAAAGATTAAGTTACACATTCCAAAAACATCTCAGGATCACAACCCCGAACAAACCATTCGTCCAGGAGGTTCAAAAAAAGTCCAAAGCAGAAGGTGCTGATCCTGAGTAATCTTAAGGTTCTATTAGGCAACACCATGGACGGATCTACAGTGACACAGTCAGACTTTTATTTGGAAAGGGAACACCTTCTCTCATGTTAGAGCCAATAGCTGAATGAGAATAGCTCTAAATCTGTCACATGTACAAGGGTGTACAGTAACTCGAAGCTATTCGCAGGGGTTGTGTTCCACTCCTTCCCACGGATCCTGAAAATCCCAGAGTTATTGATGCAGTTTTAAAACCCTATGTATGATATTGCTAATACATACGCTAAAATATGCTTGTTAAACACATTCTATTGCCAGTCTTACTCATTAATACAGTAATGACATTTTCCCTTCGGCTTTTTCCTTTTATCAGGGGTCGCCACAGTGAATGATTCGCACGTTTGATTTGGCATAGGTTTTTATGTCGGATGCCCTTCCTGTCACAACCCTTGAGCAAGGGACAAAAACACGCTGACGGCTTTCCAGCCTACTCTTTACGAAAGTCAGCAATGGTTCTTTTACATGCCTCTCACCATAGATAGTGAGCGACATGGCCCGCCTTTGATAACCCAGTTAGTTGCACAGGGAGACTCATTAATGCAGTAATAATGCAGTAAAATGTAGTAATGATTAAGTAAAACATTTTTAATTTTGTACTGTGATAATATTTATGAATAAATAAAGCGCTTAGGCTCCTTACCAGAAGCTAGAGAAGATGATGGGCTTTTGAGTTACATCATAGAGCTTAATAATCATTAAAAACACAAAAACATGTGAATTCACAATTCAAGCAATCATGTTGATGACGTGTGTGCGAAGGAGAAAAAAATAAGAGAAGAACACATTATCTGCAACCAATCAGCAGGAGGGAGAAACAAAAGCTCTCAGCCATTGGCTAAATTTGAATCAAGTGCCAGTAACTTCCTGGGCTGCTGCTAATCCGTGAGTATGTGGGGCCATGACCGGTGAACCGCGAATGGGCGGGGGGTTACTGTTACAGAAGGAGAGAGAAAAAAGGGGTGAGGGATACAGAAGGAGAGAAAAAGAGATACAGGTGAGACAGATACAGAAGGAGAGACTGAGAGAGATACAGAAGGAGAGGGAGAGATACAGAAAGAGATCTATGTATAGTGGAGCCTCAGTATTCGACCATAATTAATTTCAGGAGGCTGGTCGAATTCCGATTTGGTCAAATTCTGAATACGCTTTTCCCATTACAAATACAGTCTGCCCTCTACTTACAAAACCCTCTGGGTACTAAAACTCCAGGTTACAGAAAACGTTTTCCTAACTTTTCATCCTCTTTTTATGAAAAGCGCTAAACGTGCCATTCAAAAATTCAAACGCGCCATTCAAAATTCAAACAATAAGCGAGTTGCTCTCTCATTGGCTGTCTCCCAACATTCTGCTCCGCTGGCCTCCCATTGGCCAGGAGGCAGCTGAACTGTACCCATACTTCCTGAAACCATACTTCCTGTTTTAACAAGTGTGACAGAGGAGAGTTGAACAGGAATGTTGGCTCGTGAGTTCTTTTTGAGAGATCATTGTAGTGTTATATTTCGTTATCCATCATGGACCCAGAAAATACTGAAAAGCGAAAATACAGTGACGGAGACGATTATTTCGGCAGGATATTGAAGCAGAAGGAGCATGGAAACAGAGTGCTCCATGGGACAAGACCTCTGATCTTGCAAGGAAACAAGTTAATATTGAATCAAGACCTCTGATCTTTTAAACAGGTACTGTCATTTCGCTTTAAATACAACATCCCATCCATTTAAACATTTAAAGACAATTTTTTTCCGTCAGCTCCCGGCCACGTGTGGGTGGAGCCCGCATTCAGCAAAACGCACCAGAGAGTTGTGTGTGTGTGTGTGTGTGTGTGTGTGTGTGTGAGAGAGAGAGAGAGAGAGAGAGAGAGAGAGAGAGAGCGAGAGAGAGAGACGGTGTGTGTGTGATTGTGTGTGTGTGTGTGTGTGTGAGAGCAAGAGAGAGAGAGAGAGAGAGAGAGAGCGCGACAGTGTGTGTGTGTGTGTGTGTGTGATTGTGTGTGTGTGTGTGAGAGAGAGAGACAGAGAGAGAGCAACAGTGTGTGTGTGATTGTGTGTGTGTGTGTGTGAGAGAGAGAGAGGGAGATTGCATACAGAGTCTTTCGAGAGAGCACATTGCAGCTTATTTTTCGTTTTTTAATTCAGTAGGGGCAATGGTGGTCTGATGGATTGCTGATCCTAAGGTTGGGGGTTCGAGTCCCCACAAGGTTGTCACTGTCCCCCCAGTACAGCTAACTGGGTTATCTATCAAAGGCGGGCCATGTCTCTCACTGTCTATGGGGAGAGGCATGTAAAAGAACCATTGCTGACTTTCGTAAAGAGTAGGCTGCATAGGCATCAGCGTGTTTCTGTCCCTTGCTAAAAGGGTTGTGTCAGGAAGGGCATTCGACGCAAAAACCCATGCCAAATCAAACGTGTGAATCATTTGCTGTGGCGACCCCTGGAAAAAAAAAGGGGGAAAACCCGAAAAGAAATCTCAAGTTGTTTAATTCAGTAAATGGTTAATAAATGTGGCGCGCTCCGCCAGATGTGAGCAAAATGCGGCTCATCCGGACCTCCGTTCACTCAAGGATACAAGTTAAAGTTGAGTTTGGACCTCTGATCCGTCAAGCAGCAATGCGCTTTGGGCCCTGTGTGAGGGCGGAGCCTGCATTCAGCAGAGCATGCCGCAATACACATTTAATGTGTATTGTGTGTGTGAGAGCGAGAGAGACAGAGAGAGAGAGAGAGAGAGAGAGAGAGAGAGAGAGAGAGAGAGAGAGAGATAGTGTTGCATGTGTGTATGTGTGTGTGTGTGTGTGTGTGTGTGTGTGTGTGTGTGTGTGTGTGTGTGTGTGTGTGTGTGTGTGTGTGCGTGGGTGGTGGGGTGGAAAAATCTTCCACCATCAGGAGAAGTAAGGCGCCTCCTTCCCTCCACTAGCCTGTGGGAGATCATTGGGCAAAATCGAGCACCCACTTCGCCCCCCATGCCAGGGTTTCGGTGAAGTCACGGAGATTGCATGGCATGAGTTTTTCCTGTTACCTTGCGGGTTGGCCTTGAATGGCTAAGGCTAAGGGAGTAAACCCCGACCGAAAATCCAGAGTGGAGCCCCGTCGGCGGTTAGAAGGTGTATCTCGTCCCTTTCCGGCAACTCCTGCACCCTCGATGAGTCTCCAACTGTCTTGACTCTGTCTTGCCGTGGGATCAGGCTCATCAGGACGAGAGAGTGAGGCTGGTGCTGCGCAAGCCTCCTTCACTTTAATCCAAGTTCAGCACAAGTCATGGCAACACCACCATGGACCCTTTACCCTCAAAGTCCTGTGGCGATGGGGGAATGGCGAAGCAGCAGGTGTGGAATCACTGGAAGCTGTAGCTGCAATCCTGCATACAGGCGGCTCAGGCCATATGGTCATTCTTCTCTGACCGGGACAGCAGGGAAGTTCGGGATCCCCCTGAGCGACCAGGCAGCCCTATTTAGGATAGCTCTGCCTGCCTCCGTAGTCTGAGGACAGAGCTAGAAAACGTGCTCTAAACATAGCCTGTTCCACAACCACCTGGCCAGCATACCGCGGCTGGTGGGTTCCCATCTTGCAGTCGAAATCACAAGAAAATATCCAAGAAAATATTCAAGCTCACCCTTGCGTCATGGAACATTAGAACTCTTCTCGACTCAACCACCTGTAAGTCAGGGAGACCAGAAAGACGTAGCCAGAGAACTCACTCGCTACAATGTCGACATCGGAGCCCTCAGCGAAACATGCTTTCCCAACAAAGGCTAGCTGAGTGAGATTGGAGGCGGCTACACCTTCTTTTGGAGCGGCTGCAGCAATGAAGAGCGACGTGAGGCTGGTGTCAGATTTGCGATTAAAGACAATCTCGTACGAAAACTTGATTGTATACCAGAAGGCATCAACGATCGACTCATGAAACTGAAGTTCCCCTGGACAGGGGGAGATCCGCAACCCTCATCAGCGCCTACGCTCCCACCATGACAAACTCTGAAGACACTAAGGAGGAGTTCTATGAAGAACTGGATGCCCTCATCTCCACTGTTCCGCAGGCGGACAAGCTCCTACTCCTTGGCGACTTTAACTCTCGTGTAGGTCAAGACCACCAGGCATGGGAAGGAGTTCTCGGACCCCATGAAGTAGGGAAATGTAACAGTAATGGTCTCCTCCTGCTCAGAACGTGTGCCACCCATGGCTTAGCCATCACCAACACCATGTTCCGCCTTCCAACCCGTAATAAAATGTTGTGGATGCACCCTCGATCAAAGCATTGGCATCTCATCGACTACGTCATTGTCAGAGCAAAGGACAGGAGGGATGTACGTGTGACTAAGGCAATGTGTGGTGCTGACTGTTGGACAGACCATCGTCTCATCATTTCTAAGATCAATTTGCATATTCAGCCCAAGAGAAGCCCACAAGGCCAGACAGTTGTGGAAGAAGCTCAACATCAACAAGCTCAAGCTTCCTTCCGTTCAAGAAGAACTAGTAGCAAGTTTAGTAAGCCAGCTGACTGAGGCTACCGGAAATGACTGGGATTCTCTGAAGACATTTGTTCATTCTGTTGCCCTACAGGTGCTCGGACAAGCTACCAGGAACCACCAGGACTGGTTTGATGAAAATGATGTCAAAATCAGAGCCCTGCTGGAAGAAAAACGCCATCAGAGTGATCCCAACTCGGTCTCAAAGAAAGACGCCTACGTCAGTAAGCGCAGACAGGTTCAGATAAATCTCCGCGCTATGCAAGACACATGGCTAAGTAACAAAGCCGATGAGATTCAAGGCTTTGCAGATAGACACAACATGAAACGCTTCTACGATTCACTCAGGTGTGTATTCAGACCACCAACATCAGGCAGTTTCCCTTTACTCAGCGTGGACGGAGAAACACTCATCACCGACAAAAACAAGATCTTAGAGAGATGGGCAGAACACTTCAACGGCTTTCTAAATCGTCCGTCGTCCATCAATGATGAAGCTGTTCAATGCCTTCCCCAGGTGGACATAAACCCAGACTTGGACATAACTCCATCAGAGGACGAGGTTGCCAAGGCAATCAAGCAGATGTCGACTGGGAAAGCCCCCGGCTCTGATGCCATCCCTGCTGAGGTGTTCAAGACAGGCAGCCCTTCTCTCCTACACAAACTTACAGCGCTTTTTCAATAATTTTGGGAAAGTGAGACCCTCCCTCAAGATTTTAAAAAAACGTTCACATCTACAAGAGAAAGGGAAACAAGCGATCGTGTGACAACCACAGAGGGATATCACTTCTCTCTATCGCCTGCAAGATCTTTGCCTGAGTGCTCCTCAATCATCTCCTGAAACATCTTGAGCAAGGTCATCTCCCTGAGAGCCAATGCGGATTCCGCACAGGTCGAGGGACTATTGATATGATCTTTGCTGCCCGTCAGATTCAGGAGAAAAGTGTGGAACAAAGTCAAGATCTCTATATCACTTTTGTCGATCTAACAAAAGCCTTCGACACTGTGAGCAGAGAGGGACTGTGGAAGATCATGTCGAAGTTTGGCTGCCCGGACAGGCTCGTGAAGATTGTCAGACAATTTCACGACGGAATGATGGCCCGTGTTCTTGAAGATGGAAACGCCTCCGATATGTTACAGGTGTCAAATGGAGTTAAACAAGGCTGTGTCCTTGCCCCAACACTGTTCAGTTTGATGTTTTCGGCGATACTGACCGATGCCTTTAGGGAGACTCCCCTAGGCATCCCCATCAAGTACAGGTGTGACGGAAAGCTGTTCAACCTCAAATCAAAATTTTGCTCAGTGGATGGGGCAGATTTTTTGTGGGATCGAAGCTCGTATCATGGAAAATTTGTTATAAAAGACATTCATAAGTCGAACTACTACTGTATATGTCAATCACCAAGGGAAGGCAAATAAGATAAGATAAGATACAGCTTTATTAATCTCACAATGGAGAAATTCACTGTTACAGGCTCTTGAAGTACCATCAGTAGGGGGTGCAAAATAGATACATATACAATAATACATATACATACATACACACACACACACACACACACACACACACACACACATATATATATATATATATATATATATATATATATATATATATATATATATATATATATATATATATATATATATATACATACATATATATACATATATAGAGGATTATCTGAGTAGATCCTTCCGTAGGAGAGTGCTCAATACTTTTGGTAGAGCAAATAAACAAAAATAAAAGGACAGGACAAAGACTTTCTATTGAAACTCCATTTATCACTACAGACCTGTTTAGAGGGGTGGTGAAACCATCCTCTCTCTTCAGGTGATTATAGAAGAGATATATATATATATATATATATATATATATATATATATATATATATATATATATATATATATATAAGTAAATAAATAGATACATAAATAGTATAAAAGTATTAATATACAATCAAAAAGAAAAAGAAAACTTTGTAGACTGGCCTATATTCAAGTGTACATGTATCTGAGGGCAGGGTTGATATGGTTCACAGTTAATGGGGTAGATGTGGTTGATTAAAGTGCACGGGGTTTTTATTGCGCATAACCATTTTTTTCACAGACAGTTACAAAGTGGTGTTGTACAGTCTGACAGAGATGAATAAATACCTGTGGTAGCACTAGATGTGGTAAGACCTTCCTGCACTGAGGATGTCTCAGTCGTCCACTGAAGGAGCTGGTCAGCTTCTCTACAGTCTGGTGCAGTGGGTGAGAGCTGTTGACCATGATGGATGTGAGCTTGGCTACCATACTCCTGTCACCCACCTCATCCACAGAGTCCAGTGGGCAGCCTAGGATAGCGCTGGCCCTCCTGACCAACTTGTTCAGTCTCTTTCTGTCTTGCTCTGTGCAGACCGTGGCCCAGCAGATGGCAGTATAGAGGATTGCAGAGGCTACCACAGAGTCATAAAATGTCCTGAGCAGAGGTCTTCATACTCCGAAAGACCCAAGTCTCCTCAGAAGGTGGAGGCGACTCTGGCCCTTCTTGTACAGGGCGTTGGTGTTGTGGGACCAGTCCAGTTTATTGTTGAGGTGAACGCCCAGGTACTTGAAACTGTCCACTGCCTCAATGTCCTGGATGTTCACCAGTGAGTGTGTTTTTGTGTGTGTGTGTGTGTGTGTGTGTGTGTGTGTGTGTTAGAGTGCTTATCTTGAATATACAACAATGTAGAAAAATTAGTTTTTATTGATATGTGTTTAATTCAAATTAATTCCCAGCATTTTTTATAATTATGAATTAATAATTATAACCCCCTCTGCTCCTGATCTCACTGTTTATTTTTCTTTCTCCCTTACTATCTCTTCTTTTCTCTTCATCTCACCTTGTCTTTATATCTCTTTCTCTGTTTCTCCCCCTTTCTCCTTACCCCTCTGTATGTCCATGTGTCTTGACCTACCCCCCAACAGGGTTGAAATTTTGGGGTAGTGTTTGAGTGGGACTTTAATTTTGTAGAATTATAATTACTGAGGATTTAAAAGTGGCTCAACATTGCATGTTTAATTTGTTTCAGATTCACGGTCGATGAGATCCACACTGATATTTATCGATCTGCAACTAAGGAGGCTGTGCTGTAAGAAAGCCAGATGGAGGAAGATATCCAGGGTTAAAGCCAGGGTTAGGCGGCATTGCAGTTGAAGCTGCAGATTTTTTTTTTTTAATCTTTAAAATGCCTAAATGGATTGTTATCATGACAACTACACAGTCCAGGCACTCCATCATCATCATCATCATCATCTCAGTGCTTGAACGCAGGTTATTTTTTAAAATCTTGCTCCTGCTTTTGAGTTTCATTTTAGCAGCTTAATTTGTACCTTTGCTGAAACTTTGTTTCCACTTTTGTTGATCGATGTGAGGAGGAGTGAGGCTCCATGCCTGAAATCAATACTTACATCTAGATTTCTGAACATCGGCATATTTACCACTGAGTGACAAAACGGACGGAAAACTCAAAGGAAAAATGGTTTAGCGCAGCACTAATAAAAATCCCATACACAAAATTCCCCATACATGGGTAGATCACAGCATGCTAAATTACTAGTATTAGCAGCTAATTAGCCTACAATACTCATTCAGCATTCATTAGTTAAATATAAAATGAGGGAAACCATCAGTAAGAGGAAAGTCCAAACTTTATTCCTGCTGTGTTCTTCCCCTTCCAATTTTCTCCCTAATTTTAGTCAGAGCCAACTCCCACTCAAAAAGTATTAGTTCCCTATCACACAACCACTACCGACCAGGGAGGGGTGAAAGATTGTACCCGCCTTATTTAAAACTCTGGAACGATGTATATTTGGGGGTGAGTCTAAACACATTCAGAGGGAAAGCGCTATCCACCCTCTCATATGAATGACTTCACAAACACTCGTGATTGGCTGGTGATGCTGTGAGTGACAGGGAAGTGAGTGTATGCCATCCCTCCCTAACATGAGCACTCAGACACTTAGCTACCATGAACTCCTGGCCAAGGATGCCTGTGGCATTAAACCGGATTTGAACTTGCGATTTTTGGGTGAAGAGTTATGCACCTTGTTGATGTGCTGCGCTTTTATTGGTTATCCTGAGGCATGTGAGTCGCATGTGATTCATCATTAAAATATAGTTTCCTTCACTGTGAAAATTAAATAAATAAAATATGTAAATTTTCAATAATAAAATGAAACACTTTACCTCTTTATATAAATATAATACACTAATATAAATGCTAGCTAGCTAATTGTAGCTCAGAAACTACCTAGTTAGCGAATTGGCAAACTTGCAAGTTAGCATGCACAGCAGAAACCTAGCACGATAACACAACAACCAAATTTAAATGAAGTAAACAAAGTATTAAGAATACCCCCAGTGCAGCTAACTGGGTTATCCAGTTATCCAGCCCACCATGTCTCTCACTGTATACGGTGAGAGGTTAATGTAAAGGAACCATTGCTGACTTTCATCAAGGGGAGTTGCACAGCCGTCAGCATGTTTCTACCCTGCGGCGGCCTGGCGGGCTGTTCAGGATGTACTCTGCCCTCGCCCAGAGTCAGCTGAGATGAGTGCCAGCCTCCACGTGACCCTAATTAGGATTAAGTGGTTCAGACTATGAATGAATGAATGAATATATGAAGAAGAGACAGAAAAAAACAAAGAAAGCAAAAATAATAATCAATGCAGCAATTTAATAGGAAAAACAAACAAACAAACAAATGATTAAAAGAATAAATGCAACATACACCAAACAAGCAAAGAATATAGGAATGCACAGGAATATACACTGGTTCCGGTTCATTAACGGCGGAGCTCCCCGGCTGGGAGTCCCGCTTCTAAAAAGTTTTTCCAATAGGAAAAAACTTTACCTGAAATTTTATCAGCGGAATTGTTGAAGTTTCCAGGATCATGGGCGGAACGTCTATGGTGAGAGGCATGTAAAAGAACCATTGCTGACTTTTGTAAAGAGTAGGCTGCAAAGTCGTCAGTGTGTTTCTGTCCTTTGCTAAAAAGGGTTGTGACAGGAAGGGCATCCGACGTAAAAACCTCCGTCAAATCAAACGTGCGAATCAGATGATTCGCTGTGGCGACTCCCGAGTAAAAGGAAAAAAAAGCCGAAAGGAAGACAGACATGGGTAAAAACTTTAATCTCCACCCCCACACCTTTCCTCTAATAACATGTGGCAAGATTGGAGATGACAGCATTGTGTAATCTGCTGTGTGGAAATGAGATTCATGAACAGTCGGGAGATTCACAGGTGATCCAAAACAGCTGTTGGATCAGTATGAAGGGTTGCAGTCTGTCCTGAATACACTGAACTTCTTCCTGTCAGAAGAGCTCGCTTCAAGTCCACCTGAAGTGAGCTGTTAAAGTCCTGCAGGAACACTGAAAGCCTCAATTATTCCCTAAATTCCCTGTACACGTCCTGAATATCTCACCTCAGACACGGGTCACACTGTACTTGATACGGTTTTACAGCCACAGAAAAAACAACTAGAACCACCACGAAACTGCTGATGGTGGATTCAGATTTCATTTTGTTTTATAGGTTTATTATCAACATGCTGAACAAAGAACAAGAACAATCATCTATAAATAAATCTTAAATATATGCTTAAATAAATACAAAAATGATAACAAAATAAAAACAATATTAGGTAAAGCTGGGGAACACCACCTAAAATTATATTGCAAAATGTTTATAATTACCGTATTAATTACAATATGTTGAAAAATTGTGTGAGTAATATGAACAACATGACGTACAAGCAGTGTGCTTTTCAGTACAGGAGTACACACTCCAGGGCACCAGGGGTTGCTCACACCCTTCTGTGCTCACACCAAAAAAGTTTAGTATTACATTTTAAAAGTTATGGGATTTGTGTTAAAACATTGACAGAAAATAATATGGGGCACCTACAAACACAGCTCTTCAGGGCAATTCTGGGGGCAGCCATAGCCTAATGGTTAGAGAAGCAGCTTTGGGGCTGAAAGGTCACTGGTTCAATTCCTGAAAACTAGCAGGATAAATGTGTGTGTGGGGGGGGGGGGGAGCACCTTCCCTGCCTCCACACAATTGACTGAAGTGCCTTTGAACAAGGCACCGAACTCCGAACTGCTCTCTGGGTGCCCCAATATGTCTGTGTGTGTGCGCCGAGAGAGAGAGAGAGACAGAGAGAGAGAGAGAGAGAGAGAGAGATCACTGTTCATGTCTGTGTGCTCACTTTGCATGGGTTAAATACAGCACAAATAATTTCTCTTACAGGATTAATATAACAGAGGGATCCCTCACTTTCTGCGGTTACTGAGATCCCCCGCAACGGCCGAACTCTGCTAAGTAGGATCAACCTTCCTGACTGACATTTACGTACATGTATGTGTATGTAATATAAATAAATATATATTCAACACTATAAATGCTTATAATAACAATTAAACATTCAAAAAATGCATAAGATGTAAATAAAGTATAAATACATACATACAGATGCACGCACACACACACAGATGCACACCTCACATAAAGATGTGCACCTCACAGAAAAATGTAAGTACTGATGGGTGATTTTGGGTAATTTTTTTTTTCTTTTTGCATAATTGGCCTTGTTTTGCTGAATTTCACTGAACTTTTAAACTAAATTGTCCTTAATTTCCTTATTTTTTCCATTCAATGAAAATTAAGAAAGAAAACAATGTGATGCACTGAAGCCGCATGAATTGAAGCGCAAAGTAACGAGGGATCCCTGGATAGAAAAAAAAAAAAACGTATTGGCACTTCAGTAGCAATGCAGCCATGAGGTGGGGGGGGCACTAACCAGTGCCCACCCACCCCCCCCCCCCCATGCCGGTCCCAAGCCCGGAGAAATGCAGAGGGTTGTGTCAGGAAGGGCATCCGACGTAAAACCAATGCCAAACATTTATGATACAAATCAGTATTACCCCCATACCGGATCGGTCGAGGCCCGGGTTAACAACGACCGCCATCAGTGCTGTCAATCAACAGGGTGCTGATGGAAATTGGACTACTCTTGGTCGAAGATGTCGAAGAAGGAGAGGTGGGAGGCGTGTCCGTAGTCAGAGAGAGAAGAGGAAAGGCATGAGTCTAGGACTGAGAGTGGGGACTTTGAATGTTGAAACTATGCAAAGAAAAGGTAGAGAGCTGGCTGACATGATGCAGAGGAGGAAGGTGGACATACTGTGTGTTCAGGAGACCAGGTGGAAAGGTAGCAGAGCTAAAAGCTTAGGAGCAGGGTTTAAGCTATTTTATCACGGTGTGGATGGGAAGAGAAATGGAGTAGGAGGCATCTTGAAGGAGGAGTTTGTCAGGAATGTTCTAAAAATGAAAAGAGTGTCAGACAGAGTGATGAGTCTCAAGTTAGAAATTGAAGGTGTAATGCTCAATGTTGTTAGTGCTTATGCCCCACAGGCAGGATGTGAGCTAGAAGAGAAGGAGAGATTCTGGAGTGACTTAGATGAAGTGATGCAGAGTACCACCAGAGGTGAAAGAGTGGTCATTGGTGCAGACTTCAATGGACATGTTGGTGCAGGCAACGGAGGGGACGAGGAAGTGATGGGCAGGTTTGGTATCCAGGACAGGAACGCAGAAGGATCGATGTTGATAGATTTTGCAAAAAGGATGGAAATGGCTGTGGTGAATACTTTGTTCCAGAAGAGAGAGGAGCATAGGGTGACTTATAAAAGCAGAGGTAGGAGCACACAGGTAGACTACATCTTGTGTAGGCGATGTAATTTGAAGGAAATCAGTGACTGCAGAGTAGTAGTGGGTGAGAGTGTTGCCAAACAGCATAGGATGGTGGTATGCAGGATGACGCTGATGGTGAGGAAGGTGAAGAAGGCAAAGGCAGAGCAGAAGACAAAGTGGTGAAAGTTGAAAAAGGAAGAGTGTCGTGTTGTCTTCAAAGAGGAGTTGAAACAGGCTTTGGGTGGCCAGGAAGTGCTTCCAAATGACTGGACAACCACAGAAAATGTGATCAGGGACACAGGTAGGAGAGTACTTGGTGTGTCTTCGGGAAGGAAAGTAGATAAGGAGACTTGGTGGTGGAATGAGGAAGCGCAGGAGTGTGTACAAAGGAAGAGGTTAGCCAAGAAGAAGTGGGACATTGAGAGGACCGAAGAGAGTAAACAGGAGTACAGGGAGACACAGCTTAAGGCGAAAGTAGCAGTGGCTAAGGCCAAACAGAGGGCGTATGGTGACTTGTATGATAGGTTGGATAGTAAAGAGGGAGAAAATGATCTATACAGGCTGGCACAGCAGAGAGATAGAGATGGGAAGGACATGCAGCAAGTTAGATTGATTAAGGACAGAGAGGGAAATATATTGACTGATGTATTGACAGAAGCGTGCTGGGAAGATGGAAATAATACTTTGAAGAGCTGATGAATGAGGAAAATGAGAGAGAAAAAAAGAGTAGAAGAGGTGACCATTGAGGAGCAGGATGTAGCAAAGATCAGTAAGGGTGAAGTGAAAAGGGCATTGAAGAGGATGAAGAATGGAAAGGCAGTTAGTCCTGATGATATACCTGTGGAGGTATGGAAGTGTCTCGGAGAGGTAGCAGTAGATTTTCTGACAAGAACATTCAACAAGGTCCTAGAGAGTGAGCAGATGCCGGAGGAGTGGAGGGGAAGTGTGCTGGTGCCCATTTTTAAGAACAAGGGAGACATGCAGCGTTGCAGCAACTACAGAGGGATAAAGCTGATGAGCCATACGATGAAGTTATGGGAAAGAATAGTGGAAGCTAGACTAAGGGCAGAGGTCAGCATTTGTGAACAACAGTTTGGTTTCATGCCAAGAAAGAGCACCACAGATGCAATGTTTGCTTTGAGGATTTTAATAGAGAAGTACAGAGAAGGTCAGAGGGAGCTACATTGTGCCTTTGTGGATCTGGAGAAAGCATCTGACAGGGTGCCAAGAGAAGAACTGTGGTATTGCATGAGGAAGTCTGGAGTGGCAGAGAAGTATGTTAGAGTGGTGCAGGACATGTATGAGAGATGTAAGACAGTGGTGAGGTGTGCTGTCGGTGTGACCGACGAATTTAAGGTGGAGGTGGGACTGCATCAAGGGTCAGCTCTGAGCCCCTTCTTGTTTGCTATGGTGATGGACAGGCTGACAGACGAGGTGAGACAAGAATCTCCATGGACTATGATGTTTGCAGATGACATTGTGATCTGTAGTGAGAGCAGAGAACAAGTGCAGCAAAATCTAGAGAGGTGGAGGTATGCCCTGGAAAGGAGGGGAATGAAGGTTAGCCTCAGAAAATCCGAATACATGTGTGTGAATGAGAAGGACCCAGGAGGAACAGTGATGTTACAGGGAGCAGAGATAACGAAGGTGGAGGATTTTAAGTACTTAGGCTCAACAATCCAGAGCAATGGAAAGTGTGGAAAAGAGGTGAAGAAGCGTGTGCAGGCAGGCTAGAATGGTTGGAGAAAAGTGTCCGGTGTGATGTGCGATAGGAGAGTATGAATGAAGGGAAAAGATTACAAGACGGTGGTGAGGCCAGCAATGTTGTATGGCTTAGAAACAGTGGCGCTGAGGAAAAGGCAGGAGGCAGAGCTGGAGGTAGCGGAGATGAAAATGTTGAGGTTCTCTCTGGGAGTAACGAGGATGGATAGGATCAGAAATGAGTATATCAGAGGGACTGCCCACGTAAGATGTTTTGGAGACAAAGTCAGAGAGGATAGATTGAGATGGTTTGGACATGTACAGAGGAGGGATAGTGAATATATTGGCAGTAGGATGCTGAGGTTGGAACTACCAGGCAGAAGGCCTAGAGGAAGACCAAAGAAGAGATTTATGGATGTGGTGAAGGAAGACATGAAGGTCGTTGGAGTCAGAAAAGAAGATGCAGAGGACAGGGTGAGATGAAGGCGGATGATTTGCTGTGGCGACCCCTTAATGGAGCAGCCGAAAGTAGAAAAAGATTGGCACGTCAGTAGCAAACTTTGAACCCATTTGCTAATTTGGTATAAGTGACTAAAATGGCTTAAGAAAAATTATTCTTCTTTTTCTTTCGGCTTTTTCCCTTTTCTCAGGGGTCGCCACAGCAATCAGAATCATCTGATTCGCACATTTGATTTGGCATGGCTTTTGTGTCGGTTGCCCTTCCTATCACAACCCTTTAGCAAGGGACAGAAACACGCTGACAGCTTTGCAGCCTACTCTTTACGAAAATCAGCAATGGTTCTTTTACATGCCTCTCACCACAGACAGTGAGAGACTTGGCCTGCCTTTGATAACCCAATTAGCTGCACTAGGGGGACAGTGACAACCTTGTGGGGACTCGAACCCCCAACCTTAGGATCAGCGATCCTGCACCCTATACCACTAGACCACCACTGCCCCATGGCTTAAGAAAAATGATTTTCTGTGTTACATAACAAAAGTTTTGTTTGTTCATTTATTTCAGAAACACTGAAATTCTTCGAAGCTATGAACTTATTCTCTCCTGGATGAACTCATATCTGTGTGTGGTGATTCATGCTTGAGGCATCAGAGAAAGAAACTACTTTTCTACGTTACTGGTGTAAAAGCAGAACCGCGAGGCCTGAGTCCTTCAGTGGATCATGATGAGAGCGAGACAGGCTGTCAACCTCCAGGAGAGGGTGAAGCAAAGAACTGTGGGGAAGTTTTTTCTGATATGTGACCCTTTCTGTCACCCTTCTATCCCTTCTTGTCTCCCTTCTGACACCTTCTCTCTTGAGTCACAATCAAGAAAAACACAAGAATGTCTGAGTGCTGAAGGAGAGTGCCAGGTCTCGTCCAGCTGTCAGGGCTGATAGTCACGAGGCTTGCTGTCAGGGGAGATGCCCCTGAGAGCAAAACTGAAGTATAGATAGATGGATAGATAGATGGATAGATAGATAGATAGATAGATAGATAGATAGATAGATAGATAGATAGATAGATAGATAGATAAGATGTGTTTGTTCTCATAGTGATCTGAAAATAAATGCGATTTCTCTGGAAGTTAAAGTAATTAGTAAAGAAAGGAACAAAAATCCTTCGTCTTTTCCTTTCGGCTGTTCCATTCAGGGGTCGCCACAGCAAACCATCTGCCTCTATCTCACCTATCCTCTGCATCTTCTACTCTTACTCCAACTACCTTCATGTCCTCTTTCATCCATAAATCTTCACTTTGGACTTCCTCTAGGCCTTCTGCCTGGTAGGTCCAACCTCATCATCCTACTACCAATATACTCACTATCCCTCCTCTGTACATTTCCAAACCATCTTGATCTAGCCTCCCTGACTTTGTCTCCAAAACATGTGCTGTCCCTCTGATGTACTCATGACTGATCCTATCCATCCTCGTTACTCCCAAAGAGAACCTCAACATTTTCATCTCTGCTACCTCCAGCTCTGCCTCCTGTCTTTTGCCCAATGCCACTGTTTCTAAACCATACAACATCGCTGGCCTCATCACCGTCTTATATACTTTTCCTTTCATTCTTGCCGATACCTTCCTATCACACATCACACTGGACACTTTTCTCCAACCATTCCAACCTGCCTGCACACATTTCTTCAACTCTTTTCCACACTTTCCATTGCTCTGGATTGTTGAGTCTAAGTACTTAAAATCCTCCACCTTCCTGATCTCTGCTCCCTGTCACCTCACCGTTCCTCTTGGGTCCTTGTCATTCACACATGTGTTGTTGTGTTTTACTGAGGCTAATCTTCATTCCTCTCCTTTCCAGGGCATACCTCCACCTCTCTAGATTTACCGACAATTGTTCTCTGCTCTCACAACAGATCACATTGTCATCTGCAAACATCATAGTCCATGGAGATTCTTGTCTAACCTCGTCTGTCAGCCTGTCCATAACCATAGAAAACAAGAAGGAGCTCAGAGCTCATCCTTGATGCAATCCCACCTCCACCTTGAACTCTTCTGTCATACCGACGGCACACCTCACCACTGTCTTAAATCTCTCATACATGTCCTGCACCACTGTAACATACTTCTCTGCCACTCCAGACTTCCTCATGCAATACCACAGTTCCTCTCTCGGCACCCTGTCATATGCTTTCTCCTGATCCACAAAACACAATGCAGCTTTCTCTGACCTTCTCTGTACTTCTCTATTAACAATCGCAAAGCAAAAACTGCATATGTGTTAATCTTTCTTGGCATGAAACCAAACTGTTGTTCACAAATGCTGACCTCTGCCCTTAGTCTAGCTTCCACTATTCTTTCCCCTAACTTAATCATATGGCTCATCAACTTTATCCCTCTGTAGTTGCCAAAACTCTGCACATCTCCCTTGTTCTTAAAAATGGTCACAGGCACACTTCTCATCCATTCCTCCGGCATCCTCTCACTCTCTAGGACCTTGTTGAATGTTCTTGTCAGAAAATATACTGCTGCCACTCCTAGACATTTCCATACCTCCACCAGTATGTCATCAGGACCAACTGCCTTTCCACTCTTCATTCTCTTCAATGCCCTCCTCACTTCTCCCTTACTAATCTTTGCTACTTCCTGGTCCTCAACTCTCACCTCTTCTACTTTTTTTTCTCTCTCTTTTTCCTTATTAATCAGCTCTTCAAAGTACTCCTTCCAGATGGAAGCACACTTCTGTCATCGGTTAATACATTTCCCTTTCTGTCCTTAATCACTCTAACTTGCTTTCACATCCTTCCAATCTCTATTTCTCTGCTGTGCCAACCTGTATAAATCATGTTCTCCCTCCTTATTGCCCAACCTAGCAAACAAGTCATCATACACCCTCTGTTTAGCGTTTGACACTGCGACCTTTGCCTTAAGCTGTGTCTCCCTGTACCCTTGTTTACTCTCTTCGGTTCTCTCTATGTCCCACTTCTTCTTAGCTAACCTTTTCCTTTGTACACACTCCTGCACTTCCTCATTCCACCACTAAGTCTCTTTATCACCTGTCCTTCCAGAGGACACACCAAGTACTCTCCTACCTGTGTCCCTGATCACATTAGCTTTAGTTATCCAGTCATCTGGAAGCACTTCCTGACCACCCAAAGCCTGTTTCAACTCCTCCTTGAAGACAACACGACACTTCCTTTTTCAGCTTCCACCACTTTGTCTTCTGCTCTGCCTTTGCCTTCTTCACCTTCCTCACCATCAGCGTCATCCTGCACACCACCATCCTATGCAGTTTGGCAACACTCACCCACTACTACTTTGCAGTCACTGATTTCCTTCAAATTACATCGTTTACACAAGATGTCGTCTACCTGTATGCTCCTTCCCCCGCTTTTGTAAGTCACCCTATGCTCCCGTTTTTTCTGGAAGAAAGTATTCACCACAGCCATTTCTATCCTTTTTGCAAAATCTACCAACATCTGTCCTTCTGTGTTCCTGTCCTGGATACCAAACCTGCCCATCACTTCCTCATCCCTTCTGTTGCCTGCACCAACATGTCCATTGAAGTCTGCACCAATGACCACTCTTTCACCTCTGGGGTACCCACTGCATCACTTCATCTAACTCACTTCAGAATCTCTCCTTCTCTTCTAGCTCACATCCTGTCTGAGGGGAATAACAACATTGAACACCATGCCTTCGATTTCTAACTTGAGACTCATCACTCTGTCTGACACTCTTTTCACTTCTAGAACATTCCTGGCAAACCCTCCTTTAAGATGACTCTTACTACATTTGGATGGGAAGATAATCCATGTGGATGCTCCTAAGCTTCTAGTATTGCTACCTTTCCACCTGGTCTCCTGACCACCCGCCTCTCGCCTTTCCTTCTTCGACCTCTCCTTCTTCTACCAAAATAGTCCCATTTCCACCAGCACCCTGTTGGTTAACAGCACTGATGGTGGTCGTTGTTAACCTGGGCCTCGACCGAGCCGGTATGAAATTTGTATTTAGGGTTTGCATTTTGTATTCTGGCAAATATCACATACTCATTAATAACACGTTTAATTCTTTCACTTCACCGAATTAATAAAAACGTTCATGAAACACATTCAGTTTTCATTCTTTTGTAACCAAACATTGAAATACATCATGGGGCAGTGGTGGCCTGGTGGTAAAGGGTGCTGGATCACTGATCTCAACTTTGGGGGTTCAAGCCCCACCCTCAACAAGTTGTCACTGTCCCCCCAGTGCAGCTTACTGGGTTATCAATGGCCAGCCATGTATCTCATTGTCTGTCGTGAAAGGTTCATGTAAAAGAACCATTGCTGACTTTTGACAACAGTAGGCTCCACAACAATCACTATGTTTCTGCCCTGCAATGGCTTGGTGAGCTGTCCAGGGTGTACTCTACCCATTTCTGAAGTCAGCTGGGATGGGTGCCAGCCTCCCCGCACCCTAATTAGGTCTAAGCAGTTACAGAAAATGAATGAATGAATGAAATTCATCATCAAATGAATGCTTTCTTGTGTGTGATAAAACAAGGTTTATAATACACTCTGTAAGGGGAGACATTTCATTATAATCATACCAAGTTACAATAAAACCTGCCAGATTTTACAAGTTGATCAATGCACTTGTCACCATCATTCATGTGTGCATGGCAGTGTTTCCTGCACCCCTTCAGTCATTTAATTTATTTTTCATAGTTTTTAGAGAATAGAAATAAAACAGTAGGGCGTAAAAGCCTCATTATGGCTCTCAAAAGTATTTCGTATCTTTGATGCCGGTCTTCAGTGATGTCATAAGAATCATCACCCTAACGGAACGTTCAGTCCTTCCACTGTTGTACTGTTCTAAATTCACTAATAATTCTTTATCATTCTTTCTGGAATGTTAGCACGATCCGATGTATATTCTGGGTACTGACCCGAGCAGTCGATGGATCACATTATTGCAACACTGAAATTAAAAACCATTCTTTGGAAAACACCTTGTGTTTTAATCTTTAAATCTCCTGAACAGGATTTTCACGCTACATGTGCACTTGAAGTATCGTTATGATACTTGCATTGTGAATTCTGTCTGTTCCCATTTTGCCCATAGACTCAGAGGTAGGCTATTATCCGGGTCTCTGCTCCCCGACTGCGAACGCCTCGACTGATGCCCAATTAATCAAGTGATTGCAGGCTGAACTGGCAGAGCATGGCAACTCAAATCATCTACCCATGACAGCTCATACAAAAGGTTTCTGATAGGTATGCCTGCCTGATCTTCACTCAGAGCTCTTTTCCCCTCTGATGAAATTCTTTCACCATCTCCTGCTGAGGCAGAACAGACAGGATAAAAAATAAAGAAAGAAAGAAACCTCCCTCCTTCTCTAAGATAACGATTAATATTCCAGAAGTGAAAGGTCTTCTCACCTCTGCCTGAGTGTAATCACTCGTCAAAGCCCAGTTCTGACACTTGCAATCATGCGTGACAGAAGCTGATAGGTTCCGATTGAGACGCTAATCACCAGCTTTGGAAACGTCTCTCTGTTCACAGGGAAAAGTCAGAGGATATGGACAAAATAATAAATAAATAAGATTGGATGGGTGGCATGGTAATGTAGTGGTGAGCACCTCCACCTTCACAATAATAGGTCCCAGGTTCGACTTACAGGCTTAAGCATGTCTATGTGGAGTTTATATGTTCCGCCTGTTCTTGCACGGGTTTCCTCCAGGTGTTCTGGTTTCCTCCCACAGTCCAAAACCATGCACAGTAGGCTACTTAGCTGTTCCAAATAACCCATACATGTGTGTGTTGCCCTGCAATTGCCCGGTGAGCTGTCCCGTGTATACCCTGTCTACACCCAGAGTTGATTGAGATGGGCACCAGCCTCCCCGCGACCCTAATGATTAAGCGGTGATGTTAACCCCCTCCCTAAAAATTACATATTTTTTATTTTTACTTCTGACATAATGGCTGTATATCATAGCTGCCATAACATTCCCACCTAGGGGCAATTTGGACCGACCAGATGAGCATATCTTTGAACTGTGGAGTAAAACCCAAAACCTTCCTGTACCTCCTACACCATAGAAAATATTTTGTAATCTGTTTATATTTAAAAACAAACTAACAAACAAATGCATACATAAACAAATTAAAGTTTATGGAATTTTTAGACGGTTATTATGCCATAGCGCCTCATTCTGTCTGAAAAGAAGACAAGATTCCTGATAAAGAGTCAAAAGAATCAACTCTTCTGTCTCTCCATCCTGTTTCTCTTCATAAAGACCTGTCTGCTTTTGACCCGAACGAGTGTCACATATGATTTGTTCGTTCACACGTGGACTCCGGCAGTCTGACGTATAAACAACATTTTAATGAATAAACTGTGATCGTATGCTTTAAACCAGGTGGTGGCTGAAAGAATGAAAGAGTCCACATCATGTTTTTTCTGTGTGTCAGGAGAGCCTTCCATTAAAATATGTGAAAATAAACGAGGTCCTTCGACAGAAATTTATTCTTCTTCTGACCCTCGTGTGTTCGCTGCAGGTGTCGGATGAGCTTTGTTGAGACTCATTCGATGAAATTATAAAAAAGAAATAAGCGAAGGCAGCCAATTGTTTTATTTTGAACAATCAAATAACAACCAGGTTGTTCTGATGAGACCCTGAATGGCATTCCGGAGAAGCACAAGTTCTAACCACAGAATCATACACGTTTGAGGAGAACAGGATGCGAATAAATCCCACGGTTCAGCGCATGTTAAATATTTCAGATTTAGTGACTCAGACCGTTCTGATTACATCCCACTGAAAACTGTTTTTCATTACTTCACAATCTCTCTCTCTCTCTCTCTCTCTCTCTCTCTCTCTCTCTCTCTCTCTCTCTCTCTCTCTCTCTCTCTCTCTTCCTTTTCAGGCGACTCTGGGCAAGGCCGGAGTACACCCTGTACAGCTTGGCACAACATTGCAAGGCCAATCATCCAGACACAATCATCCATACTCACACTCACAGCTAGGGGCGATTTCAAACAATTTATTAACAGACTGTGCATGTTTTTGGACTGTGGAAGGAAACCGGAGTACCCGGAGGTACTCGGCACAGAAACTCCATACAGAAACGCCCAAGCTGGGAATTGAACCCAGGATCTTCTTGCTGTGAAGCTGCCGGAGAGAGAGAGAGAGAGAGAGAGAGAGAGATGACGGAGTGTATGTGTGAGATGAAACTTCTGGGAACAAAGCTTTAAATCAGCCTCCTGGGGTGCAATACTGTATTAGCTCAAAGCTGAGTGGTTGAGTATCATTAAAAGTGCAGCCCGATAAAGTAACACTTGTGGAGGAGAGAGAGAGAGAGAGAGAGAGAGAGAGAGAGAGAGAGAGAGAGAGAGAGGTTCTATCTCTCAATTCTTTAGTTAAAGCTCACATACCAATAATAAAGTTCTCTTTAATCTTCCATTCCATAAACTAAAAGTAACACGTGAGGGTTGTGCTTCCACATGTTATGAACATGACGCCATGATGACTGTGACCTTTGACTTCTAATTGTAATCAGTTCATGCTTGAGTCCAAAATGATGCTTGAACCAAATTTAGTAAAAACTTCGAGTCAGTCCAGGGAGCTGAGATTACAAGCAAGGAAAGAATATAAAGCAGCAGTAATCTTGACCATTAATCTATGACCCCCCCTTAAAACTAGTCCACCCATGAGTCTGATGTTGAGTCAAACATTTGAAGAAAATCCCTAAAAGAATTTTTGAGATATTGTTTGCAAGAATGGTGGGCGTGACACTGCAGTGACTTTAAGCTTTCACTTATGACCGCCAATATTGAGTGTTCTTCCTTGAGTCAAAGTGTTTTTCTTGATATTGTTTCAGAAGAACGGCTTTGGATGGATGCATGAGGCTGCAGGCTCTGAATATCTCTAGCATGGAGGCATCAAAATAATCTCATGAACATCTTCCAGGGATCCTGACGATCACGAAAGTTGATCAGATTTCAATACGGCAGCTTATGATGCGGCCGCTGCACGAGCTACTAAACAAAGCACATACGTGTATTTCATCACACCAGCAAAGACCAATCAGCTTCAAGAGCACTCAGAGCAATGGGATGATGGAACCCGTCCAGCAGATAAAGTCATGTGGGATCAGATATCTGAGCACGTCTGGAGGTTTTCACCATTTTTTGTACACTAACTGAAAGCAACTTTCTTTTTTTTTGAAACTCAAAATAAAGAGGATGAGAAGCAGAGCTTCGGAATTAGTTTTCAGAAACATCTAAAACTTTATTTTTTCCACACAGACGCAAATAATCTAACACTAGCCATTTCCTGTCTGTCTGTCTGTCTTCCTTTCGGCTTTTTCCCTTTTACTCGGGAGTCGCCACAGTGAATCATCTGATTCGTACGTTTGATTTGGCAGAGGTTTTTACGTCGGATGCCCTTCATGTCACAACCCTTTAGCAAGGGACAGAAATACGCTGACGACTTTGCAGCCTACTCTTTACGAAAGTCAGCAATGGTTCTTTTACATGTCTCTCACCATAGACAGTGAGAGACATGGCCTGCCTTTGATAACCCAGTTAGCCGCACTGGGGGGACAGTGGCAACCTTGTGGAGAGTGGGACTCGAACCCCCAACCTTTGGATCAGCGATCCAGTGCCCTGTACCACTAGACCACCACTGCCCCGTATTTCCTATGTTCGCCAAATGTAGCATCTCAAACACTATGTCATCCAAATGTTTTGATTTCAATTAGATGGCTGTCTTGCAACCAGTAGATAAAATCAACAAAAACATTCCAGCAGGAAAAATAAATAAACACAATAATTGATGATCAATTCTAAAACCAGCTGGGAGCAGCTGAGTTCCTGCTCAGTGGACTGGAGTGAAACAAACAGAAGCCTGAGGGAAACATTTATTTCGATGTATGATATTTAGCAGCTGCCCTTATCCAAAGCAAGTTCAATTTTTAATCTCATTTATATAAATAAACAGTTAAGGGTTAACGGACTCGCTCAAGGGTCCGACAGTGGAAGTTTAGTGGTGCAAGGGCTTGGAACACTAACCTTCTGATCAGCAACTCAGAGCCTTCACCACTGAGCCACCACTGTATTTCAATGGATAAAATGTTTGAGTGAAAATGACCAAATCACAATGAATATGCTTCATTAGGTACATGGTGAGACTGGAGCCTATCTCAGCTTGCCAGTCTACCATCAGCCCAAAACACATATACAACCATTCTAGTGACTTATGGTGAGGCTCATGTTTCCTTCTATTTGAATACCTTTAGTATTCTTTTAAAATAAATGAAATTGTTTTCATACAATGAGTTGTGTTTTAGATCTCATTTCAGCATTCTTTGCACAAACAAGTGACATGTATTTCTTTAGCAATTAAAATTTATTCCAACTGTGTCGTTCTTCCTTTAGTTTTGACCTCTTGTTTTGATTTTCTCAGTTGGAAATACAATGTTCCATTTCGATGAAGAGGATTGTAAAGGAAATAAAACAATGACTAAAGAAGATTGTAGGTTGTGCAGGAATCTGTGGGCTCACGAGCGCCCTCTGCCGTGAGTCAGAGGTACTGTTTGCCTCACCAAGGAACTTTATTTACTGGGTTTTATGATTAATCTGTGAGAATAAACATTGCAGAAATACATTATCTACCTTATTCACATTGTGAAAAGTCAGAACATATAATCTGGGTGTTTGAAAGAATTTCTTCAGAGATATACTTGTATAGAGGGACAGTGACACACTATTTACATCGCATAGCAGCACAGTTTGTGAGGGACACGATCCACTGAGGGACACAGAAAAAGCACCGTCTCACCATGCAGCTCCTCCCTGTATCTGAACGGGACATACTGAAATTCTGGTATTCTTTATTTAAAAATATATATTGGATTTGAACGGTAAAGGAGTTTGTAATACATTACAACTGGGATAATATTAACATTTATTATAGACTTTGCCTTAACCTCAAGCATGTCACTGAACCATTCACACTCACCTGGGTCAATTTGAAACAGCCAATTGGCTTTTGGTTTGTGGGAGGAAACTGGATTACCTAAAGGAAACCCACACATGACCCTGTCGATCTCTGTACAGTAGGCCCTCGACATTCGCAGGGGTTCGGTTCCGAGCCCTCCCACGAATTGAGATAATCCGCGAGTTCTGTACCTGGAAGTAAAGCCCCATGGATGACGTCACATGCACGAATGAGCAGTTGTAAGTAAAATACTATGTATCTCTTACATGCACTAAAATATGCTTCTTAAACACATTCTATAGACAACTTTACTCATTAATACAGGATTAATGTAGTAAAATATAGTAATGATTCAGAAAAACTTAATTTTTACTCTTATTTTTATTGATGATAAAATATAAACATTATACAGCATATACTGTTGTAAAGCACTCATTTTAAAGTATTTTTCAATTATTATTCCAGTACAGTACCTAAGTTAATTCTGAGAATGTTTGTGCATGAGATTTTATGTTTTGTAGCATGTTTAACAAATGATACCAAAAGGATAAACTTTATTACACTTCATGTCCTTTTACATTGAATTTGGAGTGACGTCTCCAAGATGGCACTGCCTAGAGGGCGACAGCAGAGTTCTCAGAGTCGAATTGTTTCTTTGTTTGGTTTAATTTGTTTTATTTGTTTGTTCATGTTTTGCACTATGCTCGTCTATGATCGGTCGATCCTACTACAGCTATGAGCAGCTTCAGCTTTAGGCAACTAAGCACGCAACAACTTCTATCTATTCTATGCTATAGGAGCTCAATGCTAGCGGTTACCGGCTAAGCCCAGGTGGAGTTCTCAGAGTGTTGGTTAGCACTTCCGGCCATACTGCTTGAAAATGTTCAGTCCCTGCGAAACAAGATGGACGAGCTTCATGCTCAGATTGCAGCGCAGAGGGATCTACAGGACTGTGTTTCTGTGAAACATGGCTCGAGGAGAGTACACCCGATAAGGCGATTATACCAGCCGGCTACACGGCCTTCATCCCCTGCTATCCCAAGCACCGTCGTCGTCGTTCGGCCCCTTCCCGTCTGGGCTTCTTGTCCGCTGGGGTGCAGCTCGCATTGAGTTGCCTACCATAGCATGTTAGCTCTGCTAGCCACATCCCGGCTAACAAGCCCAGTCGAGCGTGCTTAGTTATACACGCCCGAAGATACTCTGACCTTATAGCTGTATAGTGCAAAACATGAACAAACAAAACAACAAATAAAACAAATTCCACCTCCGTATTCCGTCCTTTCGGGACTACGTGAGATGCGCCTGAGTGGAAATATCAGTTCGCGTGAAGGAAGACATGAAGGTCGTTGGAGTCAGAAAAGAAGATGCGGATGACAGGGTGAGGTGGAGGCGGATGATTTGCTGTGGCGACCCCTGAAGGGAGCAGCCGAAAGTAAAAGAAGAAGAAGAAGAAGTGAGTAGAATATCAGGGTTCAACATACTTTTTATCTCTGCTACAGTTTTTGAAATTTCGCCCATGAGAAGTGGAAATTCAAAGAACTTTTTGAGGACTGAGTGTGATTCATTGGTTTAAAAATTATTTTCTGAGATTTCTAGCTGGTTCGCTTGAACGACAGCTGTGCATTTGACCAAAACGGCCACTGGTCGCGGTCAGCCCAAAGGGCTAGAACAATGGCAACACGTGGTGTGCCAGCAACAACGCCTCTCTTGCAATTCTCTCGTTGGAAGTGGAAGATCGAAGAATTATTAGAGGACTGAGAGTGATTCTTTGAAATAATTTTGGAGATTTCTCGCTGGTTCGCTTGAACGACAGCTGTGAATTTGACCAAAACGGCCACTGGTTGCCACTACAATGGCAACACGTGGTGTGCCCGGCAACAACCCTGTGGGGGTAGAGGCTCGTGAGCGAGCATTTGGCATTGTACAGAGCATGCCGTCAACTTCCAGAAGTGGAAAGAGAAGGAAATCCTCATGGATAAGGTAAGAGCAGCCAAATATTGAGTGCATTGCTGCCTCAGACAGAGAATAATGGCAACACGTGGTGTGCCCGGCAACAACCCGTGGGGGTAGAGGCTCGTGAGGCAGCACTTGGCATTTGTACCGAGCATGCCGTCAACTACCAGAAGTGGAAAGAGAAGGAAATCCTCATGGCTAAGGTAAGAGCAGCCAAATATTGCACATTGCTGCCCTAGACCGAGAAATTGAATCGGGTGGTGAGACCCTGATGATCTAGTTTCGGTCAAAGTTCGAGCCGACAAGCCAGCGAGCAACAAGGTAGGCACGGCCACCGCTCATAACCATCTCATGAAACTTTTAGATTTTATGGTGAAAAATCAAGTGTCCCAGACTGCATTTATGCAGAAAATGGAAAAGATGTCAGAAAATGTTGGTGGGAATTGACCATTTTTCACGGTGACGGCAACCCACGGCCGTCTCCGGTCCCGCCCACTTCCGATTGTGCGCCAGACGGAAGTAAACAAACAATGGAGGGAGGCGACGTCACTTCCGATACAGATGAGGGGGAAGGGTGCTGAATTTGATACATTAGTCACTAATTAGTGTCCCCCAGTGCAGCTAACTGGGTTATCAAAGGCGGGCCATGTCTCTCACTGTCTATGGTGAGAGGCATGTAAAAGAACCATTGCTGACTTTCGTAAAGAGTAGGCTGCAAATTCATCAGCGTGTTTCTGTCCCTTGCTAAAAAGGGTTGTGACAGGAAGGGCATCCGACGTAAAAACCTCTGACAAATCAAACGTGCGAATCAGATGATTCGCTGTGGCGACTCCCGAGTAAAAGGGGAAAAGCCGAAAGGAAGACAGACAAACAGTCACTCATTAGTGTCTCAGGTATGTGGAAATGAAAGTGAAACCGGTGACCCAGACGCAGAAGACTCCGATGCCTCGCTCATGTCTTCATTGATGAACAAATTTGCAGATTTCTTTAGTGATGATGCAAAGACTTCAGACAGTATAAAACCGGAGTTAGCGAAGTCGATTGGGGATGTACTGGCCAAAGCGCCAGATTTCACAAAGTTGCAGGTTCTAATGGACAAGTATTTTCGTCCCAAGAATTGTGAAGGCTTAGTGCTACTGAAATTAAATTAAGAAATCTGGCTTGGGGCGAAAGCATAAAGCAAAACAAGAGACATAAAAATGCAACATGGGCACGGCTTACTGATTAAATCAATGATCCCATCATTCAAGTTACCGACACGCTGATGATAAGCATAACACAGTGTTGGTGGTATGGTGGTGAGCATAGCTGCCTTCCAAGCATTTGACTCAGGTTCGTTTCCCGGCCAACCCGCATGGCTGACAGTGGTACTATCAAAGAGGCCAACTACACCTTCTACTGGCAGGGCCTGCCACAAGACGACCCGAGATTGCATGGTGTAGGTTTCGCTGTAAAGAACTCACTGACTACGGCTATTGAACCTCCTACCAGTGGATCAGAGAGAATCCTCGCTTTATGCCTATCTACAACTGCAGGCTTTGTAAATGTCCTCAGCATCTATGCACCAACACTCAGTTCCACCCCAGAGGCCAAGAACCAGTTTTACGAGGCTCTGGATGATGCAATTTCCAGATACCACTCTCTGGCTAAGCGAGAGAAAACGCTGGATGTCTCTTCTGAAGAAATAAGACTTTTTCCTTTCTCTGAACTGTTGTATTAAAATCTTTTTCAATTATTATTCCAGCACCTAAGTTCATGTTTATGCGTGAGATTTGATGTTCTGTAGCATGTTTAACAAACGATACCAAACGGATAAACTTTATTACAGTACTCTTCATGTCATTTTACATTGAAGTTGGCGTGACGTCTCCAACATGGCGCTGCCCAGAGGGAGACGTCGCGGAGTACTCGGATTCAAATTGTTTCTTTGTTCGTTTTAATTTGTTTTATTTGTTGTTTTGTTTGTTCGTGTTTTGCACTATGCTTGTCTACGACCGGTACAGCTATAAGATCGGAGTATCTTCGGGCATGTATTACTAAGCAGAGCTAGCATGCTCTTAGCAGAGCTAGCCAGCTATTAGCACAGCTAGCATTCTATTAGCAGAGCTCGCATGCTATGGTTCATTTAAATTACACAATTAAATGAGACTTACCTGTAAGGGGATATTTGATTGTAATTCCACCAACCTAGCCTTCTCTGATAGCCTGAATGCTGCTAGTGAGAGTTTCTTGTGGAGTGGATGTTGAAACTGTGGCCGATTGGGGAGCCATAACAGGAATTGAGATTTTAGCAGCAATCTTGGACAGTCTATTGACAATTCCAGTAACTTTGTAAACCAAAAATTAAGTTGTCCATATCGGTGCTACCATGAGCACTTCGGCCTCTTTGTTAATTACTTTGTGCAGAACTCTGCCAATCATACTGAAAGGGCAAAATATAGAGTCATCAGAATTTTCCCCAAAACACAGTAAAAGCATTAACAGCTTCTGCCTCGGGTCAGGGTACCAAGATATGTGTCTGTTCAATTGTGTCTTTAATCTGGAAGCAAACATTTTTCCTAACCAGCTTCCCAAATGCATCACACATTTGTGTAAACGTCTGTACATTTAAGTGCCATTCTTTGTCATCTGGGAACTTCCTTGAACACTCATCTGCTTCATAATTACACACCCCATGTAAATGAGCAACTGCCAACCAATTATTCCTGTCAGTGGCTGAATTTGAATCATGTGCCGGTTGCTCGGCAGTTATCGAATACTGAAACCATGGTTGCAAAACCGCGAATAGTCAAGGACATACTGTACCTTAACCTGTGTGCTGTGAGGCAGTCTGCCAACATCCCAAGAACCTTTGTTTATGACACGGAACCTTATTTGGTGCCGGTGATCTTGATCTTTCTGCTTTCTGGTGGTCTGTCTTGGTATCCTGATGCTGGTTCTGGTGTTGGAAATTCCTCCTTCCTGCTGATGAAGATTCTAAATGGACCCAAATGTGCACTAACAGAGTGAGAACATGATTTTTCACTGCTGGTGAAATTAACTCTTTTTTCATAATTATTTAGGATTTGCAGTTGTAGAACCAGCCAGACTCCATTTTGGACTGTAATGAAGCTCTCATATGTTTCATTCTTTACGGTTTCACATAAATGAGGGTCGGTTTGGTTTCCCTTTTGGACCTGGATAGCATTTTGGGCAGCCTTGTTTGAATGAAATAAATAAAAATAAACATTATTTATTTATTTATTTAAAAGAATGTTGGAAACTGTCCAAGGCGCCACTGCAAAAAAAATACAAACCCCTCTTTGCTTAATACAGTACATACACACAAAAGATATTGAAGAGTATAGCATATATTTTTAATACTTGGAGGATTTTGATGGAATAATAATCATATTCATGAATTTTTCTCCAAAATTAGATAAAGCACGTTTCCACAACCTTCATTCAGACTGAAAAAAATGAGATAGTAATGGAAAATCATTGGCTTTTCTAACAGCAGCGCTCCCCGGCTAGGAGTGCCGCTTCTAAAAAGTTTTTCTGATGGAAAAATTGCAAATTTAGCAGCGTGATTGGGTCATGGGTGGTCATTTTTGGTGGATGAATCTGCGTCAACAGCACGGATAATGGCCATTTAACAGTGAATGGTCAAGATGGCGCTTCCTAGAGAGTGACATCGTGCTGTTCTCTGAGTCAAATTGCTTCTTTGTTTGTTTTAAATGTTGTTTTTGTTATTTTTTTTCCCCCACTATGCTCATCTATGACCGTGTGACCCTACTACAGCTATGGGAGCACAGACCTTTTGGACATTTAGAACTGAGCATGCTCATCTCCTATCCTGAGCTAATATGCTACCACAGCTCAATGCTAGCCGCACCCCGGATAACAAACCCCGGCAGAGACGCAGCAGGTGGGGAGGGGCTGAACGATGACTCTGGCACTTGGTTAGAAGTGGAAGGTTAGCACTCCCAGTCATACTGCTGGAAAATATTCAGTCTCTGCGAAACAATATGGACCAGCTTCATGCTCGGATTGCAGGCAGAGGGATCTACAGGACTGCTCCATGATGTGTTTCTGTGAAGCATGGCTTGAGAAGCGTACACCCAACGAGGCGACTACACCAGTCGGCTACACGGCCTTCAGAGAGGACCGGAGCACAGCAGGTAACAACAAGAACCATGGCGAAAGTACGGCAGATTCTCGTTAAATAAACGTGGTGTACTGACTGTAGATTATCTCTAAACCTTGGTCTGAGAATGGAGAACATCTAACTTTGAAGTTTTGTTTACCCAGAGAACTGTTCATTTTTTCCCCAACAAAACAATGGGCATAGTGCAATATAAATATAAATACACTTATGCCTCGGTTTAACGGACTAATAGGGGGAACACTGGTCCGAAGTACCTGATTGTCCGAAGTTTCCGATTACATATATTTCAACGATTACGTCACGAAAAACCTTTACTTAAGCACACTATGTAATCTGCAAATGTAAATACTGTACCTATACTCTGTAAATTTACACCATAAGATCAGGGGCTGGGAACCTTTTTGACTAAGAAAGCCAAAAAAACCCAAAAAACATATTTTCAAATCTAATCCTTTGAGAGGGGGTATATCAGGGGTCGGGAATCTATGGCTCGCGAGCCAGATGTGGATTTTTTGATGACTGTATCTGGCTCTCAGATTAATCAGGTGGCCTTTCTTAACAGAATAATGAATACGTAATTTCACTGTAATTTAAATAAAAATACAAAAAAAGCCATCAAGTAAAACAAAAACAGATGAATAAATCTCATGCATTTAAATCTATGCATCTATTTTCAATGCCACGTCACTGTGGCATGCAGAGAGCCAATCCTTTCTGTGTTCCAGTATGCGGGCAGGTCCGAAACCTTCAAAGTCTAATTTTATTGGATTATAACAGCAGCCGCAGACTGCACGTGTTGTTTTTGAGTAAAGAGGTAAATTTCCCTAGTTTTGATTAGCTCATTTCCACAAAGGCAAGCACAGCTGGCAAGTAAACACAAATGGACAAACATGGAAAAACTTAAACTCGCAGACCAGCTGATTGCCAAAACTTGGGACACTTCCTGCCACATAAACATTGCAGCGTGTGAGTCCAATAAGATTAGAGTTTCAAGGTATGGGACCCGCCCGCATACAGAAAGGATTGGCTCTCTGCCAAAGTGACGTGGCATTAAAAATAGATGAATAGATTTAAATGTACGAGATTTCTTCAAGCCAGTCTGGTCATCTGGCGGTCACTTTCAGAAACAACGGCCCACGTGCGGATGATCCGGACTAGTTGGAAGCTACAGATTTTGTCCGTTGCATCCGAAATCCGTTAAAGCGAAGTCCATAAAACCGAGGTATGAGTGTATAATTATAATATAATATAATATAATATAATATAATATAATATAATATAATATAATATAGTGTAATTTTTTATTGCAGTTATCTATTTATTTATTGTGTTATTATTATTATTATTATTATTATTATTATTATTATTATTATTATTATTATTATTATTATTACTTTTGTTGTTATTATTATATTTTTACTGGGTCTGTGTTCTTTTTTTTTTTTTTACTGGGTCTGTGTTCTGTGTTCTCTCTGTGTATCCTTTTAGATATAGAATTTTTATGTGTTTATTTTATTGTTTGTGGGTTGTTGATTTGAGCCTTCATTTCTGTTTGTAACTTGACTCCTTGAACAACCGCACAAGAATTCCTGTGTGTAAAAAACACAAATGGCTATTAAAAATCCCGAATCCTGAATCCTGTACACACATACATTGTTGGGGTAGGAGGCTTGCCAGCTTGTAGAAGTAATTTTTGTGCTTGTACTTTTTCGAGCATTTAAAAAAAAAAAAAAAAAAAAGCAGCAGCACAGTGGTGTCGTGGCTAACCAGTATACCTCATGGCAAGAAGATCCTGGGTTCAAGCCCAAGGGTGTTTCCATTTGGAGGCTTCAACCTTCTGTGACCCCAATCAGATTTGATGGATTAATGAGATGAATGATGCAAAAAAAAAAAATTATGTTGCTTCGTCCACAGCTGACTTTTGACCACACCATATTCTGACATGAACATAAAATTGTGTTTCACTCTTTAGAGAATCACATTTTTAAAAGAAGATATGCCATTTTTATTTATTTATTTATTTATTCATTCATTTATTTATTTTCATTTTCTCTCCCACACATATCTTGATTTATACATTTTATTCCAGTAGAAATTTTTCAGGTTGTAATTAAATGCCGTTGATCGCATGACAGGATGAATTAGATAAGAGTTAAACCAGAATCTTCTTTAAACCCAAGTCATAACTTCAGGAATAAAAATCAGATCCCATCACATAATTCATCATTCTCACAGCCAAGTGATTATTTTCCTGGTGGAACCACTGACATCTCGGGGAAGGAAATTCGGATGATGATGTCATTAATGATGAAAAAGCTGCAGAAATAGTAAAATGTTTTCAGTTGAACTATTTCATCATGACTTCATATTGAGCAAGCAGCCTTCATCTGAATGTAAGGTATCCAGCTGTCTGCCTCTTAGTGACTGGGGAGGCGGAAAAGGAGCTACTGTTAAAATGGAAATAGGAGCTTGAAATGGAAATAAAGGTGTGACTGAAATCCAAACTGATGTAGAAACTGTAGGTGAATCCAGAATATTAACTGCAGTCAGACATGAATGTGAAACCAGAATAGGAACAGAATGTAGATCTGAAACAGGAACCGGAGGTGAAATCGGAATAGGAACCTCTCTGGAAATTGGACTTGAAACTGAACGAGGAACAGGAATATTTACTTCAGTAGGAACTGGAGATGAAACCGTAAGTGGATCTAGAATAGGAACTGGATGCAGAACAAAGATAGGAACTGCAGTAGAAATTGGAGCTGTAGCTGGAATGAGAATTGAGGGTGGAACAAAACAGGAGATGGAATAGAAATTGTTTGGGACCCTGAAGGTGAAACTGGTGGTGGGACTGTAATAGGAACTGAAAGTGATGCTGAAGTGAAAAATTAGGATGGAACTCAAAGTCTCATTTCGCTTCCTATTCTGATTGCATCTCCAGTTTATATTCAGGTTCCTATTTTAGTTCCATCTTCACTCAGTGCTGCAGTTTGAACTCTGATTCCACCTCCAGTTCTTATTTTATATCTTCTTCCCCGAACATAGAGCTGAAATGAGCACTGAAGGTGGAGCTAGAGATGCAACTGCAATAGGAACCAGAATGATTTGAAGATGAAACTGTGCTGGAGAACATCAGTTACTCCTCATCTGGAAAAAAATGATTTAAATATATCTTCATGAAATAAAATTGGAAAATTACAAGGATTTCATTCCAAGTTCCTTGGGACACGGTGATAGCTATTTTATAATAAACAGTTTGAATCTTACAGGAGACAAAAGGTGTAGTAATTTATCTTGTTCAAACTGCAGCCAGCGATACAGTGACCTTCACACACATTTAATCTGAAACTTCAGTAATATTTAACAGCTTTTACATGAAATCAACTCACACGTGGGCTGATAAGTGACGTGAAGCACACGGCGCCTCACTCACTCATTCAACAACCTGCTTACTCTTTTTAGGGTACCACACACACTGGGGCCTATCTCAGCCTACTCTTGGAGAAGGCGGGATACATCCTGAAAAACTCACCAGTCCATCAACAGGTCAACACATAAACACACTTAACCCATCATAGGGGCAATTTTAAACAGCCACTTAGCCTAATGTGCATGTTGTGGCCTAATATGCATTTAATATAATGTAAATTTCATTCACATTCACGACTCGGGCAATTTAGAACAGTCACTTTGTCTCATGTGCATGTTTTTGAACTGTGGAAGGCAACTGGAGTGCCCAGAAGAAACCCACAGAAGCATTCATTAATTTTCTGAACTCAGTCCAGTTCATTTTCTGTAACCGCTTAATCTCAATCATGGTCGCGGGAAGGTTGGTGTCCTTCTCAGCTGATTCTGGGCGAAAGCAGAGTACACCCTGGACAACTGGCCAAGCCATCGCAGGACAGAAACTGGCTGATGGCTGTACAGTTTTCTTGTCGAAAGTTAGCAATGGTTCTTTACCATGAACCTCTCACCACAGACAGTGAGAAAAATGGCCGACCTTTGATAACCCAGTTAACTGCATTGGGGGAACCCAAACAAGCACGGTTGAAAAAATCCAAACGCCATCTACAAATGCCCTTGCCACACGGGAATCGAACCCAGGACTTCCTTGCTGTAAGTTTGATATGTTAACCACTATGCCACTTTGAATAAATAAAACATTATTTATTAGACATAAAAAAACAAAAACAAATCTACTGTCCAAACGATTTGAAGAAACTTGAGACAGTATGTTTTTGTCATTATATTATTGCTACAACGTATTAAATTGCTGATATTTATTTCTTGTATTTTAGGATAGAAGGCACCAGAATGCCGCACCATTGTGACCCTACGTCCAGGCAGTGGTGATAAGTCAGACTCCAACTGGCGGTAATAACACAGGAAATACAGTCAGGCCACTGATACTTGCGTTTCAGAACCCATAGAGACCATCCAAGTCATGACCAGATTGGTGACTTTCATGCTTGGAGTCGTGATGGCAATCCGGTATCCACCCAGTTCTGTCCTCAGCAGCATTGTGTACTGGGGCGCGTAGTCGTAAGCTGGGTCTTAATTCTCAGCTTAGAACCTCTACTGAAAAAACTTGCTATGATTATAATGAATAATCATTATTATTATATTATAATCATTCAAACATTTGAGAAGCTGCTTAATCCTAATTAGGCTAGCAGGAAGGCTTACGCCCATCTCAGCCAACTTTGGGCAAAGGTGTGGTACACCCGAAACACACTGAACACCCACTCAGCCTACTGTGCATTTTTTTGGACTGTAGGAGGAACCTGGAGTAACTGAAGGAGGGAGACCCATGGAGTATGGGGAGAAAATACAAACTCCACACGGAAACCCAGGCCTGGGAATCAAACCTGGGACGCTCTTGTTGTGAGAGCTAACCACTAACCATGCTCACCACTGCACCACTGCGCTGCCATATTATTATTGTTGTTATTATTGTTATTAATATTATTGTTATTTTTATTATTTCACTAAGTTTTCTCTCGTCAATTGATCTTATTATCATCACTACTCTGGATAATTCATCTTTTTCCCTCCTATTCCTCTTCTGCACTCAACACTCGTAGTCTTCTTTAGTCTTTTTGCTTGGAGCCTGGAAATTGCTGCTTGGAACTTTATTTCTTATAATTATACTATAACTCCGACTTCACCTCCTAGTACACCTCCTGCCTCCTGACCGGGGATGACACCACTGTAACACCCAATTAAACTTTTAACAGCTTATTAAACAATAAAACGCTGGTCTTCTCTGTGGTTGCTTAGTTGGTGTCAGTGTTTAAGAAAAAGTACATAAATACAGCAGGGTGAAATGAGCTGAACTGGGATACGTTCTTTCTCCAAATGGAATATTTCCAGCTGATGCGTATTTCTCTGCTTTTATCCTCCCCGCCAATGCAGAGCATCATCTCTGGATCTCCAACGGTTCCAGCAGATTCCAGCAGATCTTTGTGGGACATAAACCTCATCAGCTCTTTTATTAATACTGATGATCCACAATGAACCCTCCTTCTGAATTTGCAAATCTTCTTCTTCTTCTTGTCCTTTCGGCTTTTCCCTTCAGGGGTCGCCACAGCGAATCATCTGCCTCCATCTCACCCTATCCTTTGCATCTTCTTCTCTTACATCAACGACCTTCACCACATCCATGAATCATCTCTTTGGTCTTCCTCTAGGCCTTTTGCCTGGTAGTTCCAGCCTCAGCATCCTATTACCAATAAACTCACTATCCCTCCTCTGTACATGTCCAAACCATCTCAGTCTAGCCTCTCTGACTTTGTCTCCAAAACGTCTTACATGTGCTGTCCCTCTGATATGCTCATTCCTAATCCTATCCATCCTCGTTACTCCCAAAGAGAACCTCAACATTTTCATCTCTGCTACATCCAACTCTGCCTCCTGTCTTTTCCCCAGGGCCAGTTTCTAACCCATACAACATCGTTGGCCTCAACACCGTCTTGTACACTTTTCCTTTCATTCTTGCCGATACCCTCCTATCACACATCACACCGGACACTTTTCTCCAACCATTCCAACCTGCCTGCACACGCTTCTTGACCTCTTTTCCACACTCTCCATTGCTCTGGATTGTTGAGCCGAAGCACTTAAAATCCTCCACCTTCCTTATCTCTGCTCCCTGTAATCTCACCGTTCCTCTTTGGTCCTTGTCATTCATGCACATGTATTCTGTCTTACTGAGGCTAATCTTCATTCCCCTCCTTTCCAGGGCATACCTCCACCTCTCGAGATTTTCCTGCACTTGTTCTCTGCTCTCACTACAGATCACAATGTCATCTGCAAACATCATAGTCCATGGGGAATCTTGTCTAACCTCGTCTGTCAGCCTGTCCATCACCATAGCAAACAAGAAGGGGCTGAGAGCTGACCCTTGATGCAGTCCCACCTCCACCTTGAACTCTTCTGTCACACCGACAGCACACCTCACCACTGTCTTACATCTCTCATACATGTCCTGCACCACTCTAACATACTTCTCTGCCACTCCAGACTTCCTCATGCAATACCACAGTTCTTCTCTCGGCACCCTGTCATATGCTTTCTCCAGATCCACAAAGGCACAATGCAGCTTACTCTGCCCTTCTCTGTACTTCTCCATTAACATCCTCAAGGCAAACACTGCATCTGTGGAGCTCTTTCTTGGCATGAAACCAAACTGTTGTTCACAAATGCTGACTTCTGCGCTTAGTCTAGCTTCCACTATTCTTTCCCATAACTTCATCGTATGGCTCATCAACTTTATCCCTCTGTAGTTGCCACAACTCTGCACATCTCTCTTGTTCTTAAAAATGGGCACCAGCACACTTCTCCTCCATTCCTCTGGCATCCTCTCACTCTCTAAGACCTTGTTAAATGTTCTTGTCAGAAAATCTACTGATACCTCTCCTAGACACTTCCATACCTCCACCGGTATGTCATCAGGACCAACTGCCTTTCCATTCTTCATCCTCTTCAATGCCCTCCTCACTTCACCCTTACTAATCTTTGCTACTTCCTGGTCCTCAACAGTCACCTCTTCTACTCTTTTTTCTCTCTCATTTTCCTCATTCATCAGCTCTTCAAAGTACTCTTTCCATCTTCCCAGCACACTCAGTCATCAGTCAATACATTTCCCTCTCTGTCCTTTATCAATCTAACTTGCTGCACATCCTTCCCATCTCTATTTCTCTGCTGTGCCAACCTGTCTAAATCATTTTCTCCCTCCTTATTTTCCAACCGAGCATACAAGTCATCAAACGCGCTCTGTTTGGCCTTTGACACTGCTACCTTTGCCTGACTCTCTGTCTCCCTGTACTCCTGTTTACTCTCTTCGGTTTTCTCAATGTCCCACTTCTTCTTAGCTAATCTCTTCCTTTGTACACACTCCTGCACTTCCTCATTCCACCACCAAGTCTCCTTATCTACTTTCCTTCCAGATGACACACCAAGTATTCTCCTACCTGTCTCCCTGATCACATTAGCTGTAGTTGTCCAGTCATCTGGAAGCACTTCCTGACCACCCAAAGCCTGTTTCAATTCCTCCTTGAAGACAACCTGACACTCTTCCTTTTTCAACTTCCACCACTTTGTCTTCTGCTCTGCCTTTGCCTTCTTCACCTTCCTCACCATCAGCATCATCCTGCACACCACCATCCTATGCTGTTTGGCAACACTCTCACCCGCTACTACTTTGCAGTCACTGACTTCCTTTAAATTACATCGCCTGCACAAGGTGTAGTCTACCTGTGTGCTCCTACCTCTGCTTTTATAAGTCACCCCATGCTCCTCTCTCTTCTGGAAGAAAGTATTCACCACAGCCATTTCCCTCCTTTTTGCAAAATCTACCAACATCTGTCCTTCTGCGTTCCTGTCCTGGATACCAAACCTGCCCATCACTTCCTCGTCCCCTCTGTTTCCTGCACCAACATGTCCATTGAAGTCTGCCCCAAAGACCACTCTTTCACCTCTGGGGGTACTCTGCATCACTTCATCTAACTCCCTCCAGAATCTCTCCTTCTCTTCTCGTTCACATCCTGTCTGTGGGGCATAAGCACTAACAACATTGACCATCACACCTTTAATTTCTAACTTGAGACTCATCACTCTGTCTGACACTCTTTTCACTTCTAGAACATTCCTGGCAAACTCCTCCTTCAAGATGACTCCGACTCAATTTCTCTTCCCATCCACACCGTGATAAAACAGCTTAAACCCTGCTCCTATGCTTCTAGCCTTGCGACCTTTCCACCTGGTCTCCTGAACACACAGTATGTCCACCTTCCTCCTCTGCATCATGTCAGCCAGCTCTCTACCTTTTCCTGCCATAGTTCCAACGTTCAAAGTCCCTACTTTCAGTCCGAGACTCATGCCTTTCCTCTTCTCTCTCTGGCAACGGACACGCCTCCCGCCTCTCCTTCTTCGATGTCTTCGACCAACAGTAGTCCAATTTCCATCAGCACCCTTTTGGTAGATGGCACTGATGGCGGTCGTTGTTCACCCGGGCCTCGACCGATCCGGTACGTGATTCTTTCTTGTGATTCGCATAGTTTATTTGGCATGTTTTACGCCGGATGCCCTTCCTGACGCAACCCTCTGCATTTATCCGGGCTTGGGACCGGCGTGAGGGAGAGACACTGGTTTGTGCCCCCCCCCTCACGGCTGCATTTTTCCTTCTGAATTTGCAAATAAATACATAAATACAGTGAGTAAACAAATTAATAAGAAAATAAAAAAATATTTTAAAATGCTATGAAACCTGTAGCCAGTAATTACATCATCGACTCCATGATTTATTTTTTTATTTATTTATTTTTGTGTGTGTGTGTGTCTTGGAAGTGAAAAGATCGGTGGAAGTGAACGTCGTCAATATTATAGTTTCATTCACCAGCATCATCCTATTCCCATTGACGCCCTTATGCAGGCAGTGCATGGTCCTGGGAGAGATGATGTCACCTCTGTTTTATTTAAATATTTTTAATTACTGTTGAAAAAGAAAAAAAGATCTTAGGGTTTCAGATGGTTCAGTGATGGCAGGTCCTCCAGTGAAAAGCTCAGGCAGTCGGTGGTAACCGGACGGGTTCTGTCTAATTACATCATGCTCAATATTTTAATGTTACATCACGTATCATTTGGTGATGCTGGGAATCATGGGAGTGCTGGAAGTTTGGTTTTGTCTTCAGTTTATCATCTCCATCTTGGTCTCAGCACTCGAATGTAGAGCCACCTGCTGCACAGAACCAATAGTGAGAATAACAGCACCGGGTACAAAGTACAAGTAAATTAAAAAAACTTCTGAGCTCAAATGACCATCTCATGACAAGTTACGGAATGACTCGCACATTCACCACATTCGGCAAAATGGCACTGACTTTTCACAGGGATTTCATTAAAATTGTTTGGTTTGACTGCACACCAGAATGTCATTAGAAAGTCACAGCATATCACCAATTAATATCTCACTGGCCAAACAAAACTTGGTGACCTCCTAGTCACTGCTGTCGCCACAAATTTCTCACTCAATCAGACACTGATCTAACCATTTTTTCCGACTTTGGCTGGGTTTTCCCAGACAGAATGACAAATTTATTTTGTTTAGCAGCTTGTGATGGGCTGGTTCCATTCTACATCGTTGTTTGCATGAGCAATTCATGAACTAAGTGCGAGGTCTGTAAAGAGAGAATCTCAGCCCAAGGTCCATAAATACAACCCAGAAAATAAGATTAATAACAAATTAATTTATATTTATTTCAATTAATTTATAATTTGTATGACATTTTTAAAATGATTCCTGAACAATGTATGTTCATTTGCTTACTTCAGGATAATTCCTCTATACCTTCTCTCTTCCAAAAAAAAAAAAAAAAAAAAGGAAAGGAAAAAGAAAAGAAAAGATAAACGGAACATTTAGCCAAAAACAACTACAATTTTATTCATTCATTTTTTTTCATCCAAATTAGGGTCACAGGGAGGCTGGCACATATCTGAGCTGACTTGAACAGCTTGCCAGGGCATCACGGGGCCAATACATACACAACTATTCACACTCACACCTAGAGGTGATTTGGAACTACTGATTAGCCTACTGTGCATGATTTTGGACTGTGGGAGGAAACCAACCCAAGCATGTTGACAACATGCAATCTTCACACAGATACACCCACGCCCAGGAATCAATCCCAGGACCTTCTTGCTGTGAGGTGGCCTTGTTAACCACTGCGCCACCATGCTGCACTGCAGATAAATATCAGAACATATTACGCAGCTAAGAATACACATCGGTGGACATGTGATTCATTGCCTGTGCATCGGCCAATTACATCACGTGTACTGTCAAGTGTAATCAAGTACATAACGAAAGAAAGCATAGGGACTCGGCTCTCTCTTAACTATACTTTACTAAGAAGATGTTGAAAACTGAATTGGAGAAGATTGGATAATTGCGATGCTCACATCAGTATTGTTTGCACGATTACAGTCCGCCTCCATGTGAGACTTTTTTTTTAACATATCCCAAATATGAAAGAAAGTGTAGCCTTTGAGATGTAATCTGCTTCTCCTTTGTGCTTGTGAATTTGTTTGCGGTTGTGCTTGTGTTTGCTTTAAAGGTACCCGTGGTAACCATCACCCAACCTCTTTATGTCAACCCAAAGGTGAGAGAACCCTGTACAACTACAGCGTGGAAATAAAGCAGACTTACAGATACGTTTACCACGACACACACTGCAGCAGTGCTTACGTTGGTTACACCACACCTTACAACAATGGCGTAGCTTATGCCTCTTTCTTTTAAAAATGTAAAAAAATAAAACGCAGCATCCAGAGCTAATGGACGTGACCCATGGGTTATGGGATTGTTAGTTCTGCTGACGAAGGTGGGTGAAATCAGGGTGGGTCAGAAACCTTATCTGCTGTGTTATGCTATGTTATGACATTGGTGTCATAAGTCGGTGGGTAGGGTCATGGCATTCGTTGATAGCTGAGGTTAATATTTGCTGGTTGGCTCCTGTAACAGCTCCCTGACCTGATATTGTACACTCACAGAATCATCACACTGCTTTTACATAATCCCCTTTTAAATTTCAGATCAAATCATGTCCTTCAATCCTTTTTGTTTCTCCCAGACTTTATTTTCTTTCTTTTTTTCCGAATAAAACCTGCATCCAATCTACTTTATTATTTTTTTTACTTTTTTCAGTAATGACAAAAAAAAAGAAAGAAATGAAAGTAGAACTAATGATTATACAGTGACATGCATGATAGTAGTGACCAAAATGAACAAGATTGTGGATACAGGCGGCTGAAATCAGCTTCCTTCGCAGGGTGGTGGGACTTAGCTTGGTCATCCAGGAAGAGCTCAGAGTAGAATCGCTGCTCCACTGTGTTCAGAAGAGCCAGTTAAGGTGGCTTGGGGCATCTGTTTAGAATGCCTCATGAATGCCTCCCTGGTGTGGTGTTTTGGAAGGTCCGACCAGGAGGAGGCCCCGACGTTGAACCAGAATATGCTGGAAGGACTGTCTCTCAGCTTGCCTGGGAATGCCTCGGTGTCCCACCCAGAAGAGCTGGAGGAAAAGACTGTGGAGAGGTTGCCACTCCCACGATCCAATTAAGTGGAAGCAGAAGCAGAAGCAGAAGAAGAAGAAGAAGAAGATGATGATGATGATGATGATGATGATGATGATGATGCTTATGATGATGATGATGATGATGCTGCTGCTGCTGCTGATGATGATGATGATGATGATGATGATGATGACAATGACAATGATGACTTTAGCACAAAAAAGAGCCACCAGCTTTGTAAGCAGATGCAGAAGGTTTTTGGATTTTACTACTTATTCTTCCTCTTTTTCTTCCTCTTTGTTTTCTTGTTGTTATTGTTGTTTTTCTTGTTGTAGTAGTTCTTCTTCCTCTTCTTCTTCTTTGCATTCCCTTTCTTCTTCTTCTTCTTCTTCTTCTTCTTATTCTTCTTCTTCTTCTTTTTCTTCAGTTTTTCCTTCATTGTCTTCTTCAGGTTGGAATGGCTGGAGAAAAGTGTCTGGTGTGATGTGTGATAGGAGAGTATCGGCAAGAATGAAGGGAAAAGTGCACAAGACGGTGATGAGGCCAGCAATGTTGTATGGTTTAGAGACAGTGGCCCTCTGGAAAAGACAGGAGTCAGAATTGGAGGTAGCAGAGATGAAAATGTTGAGGTTCTCTTTGGGAGTAATGAGGATGGATAGGATCAGGAATGAGTACATCAGAGGGACAGCACATGTAAGACGTTTTGGAGACAAAGTCAGAGAGGCTAGATTGAGATGGTTTGGACATGTACAGAGGATGGATAGTGAGTATATTGGTAGTAGGATGCTGATGTTGGAACTACCAGGCAGAAGGCCCAGAGGTAGACCAAAGAGAAGATTTATGGATGTGGTGAAGGCGGACATGAAGGTCGTTGGAGTAAGAGAAGAAGATGCAGAGGATAGGGAGAGATGGAGGCAGATCATTTGCTATGACGACCCCTGAAGGGAACAGCCGAAAGAAAAAGAAGAAGAAGAAGAAGTCTTCTTCTTGGTATTTATTAATCAATTTATTTATCTTTATTTTTGTTCAGGTTACCAGTGGAGTCCTGAACATTTCTCCATCAGATATTCCCTCAGTGCTATGAGAGAAATCTAAGCTCTTCATCTGCTGTTTATTTTCATGAACTAAATGTGGAGAATTGAAGACATTAAATTAATTGATTAGGCTCTTTCATCAGACTGTAATTGATGATATGAGATGACAGTATCTCACCGTCTCATGCAGAAAATTGGTAAGATGAAGTTAGTGAACCATGAGATCACACCCTTCAGGAACAGAGAAAACTCTTGATGCCAGGTTTTGATCCAGACTTCACCTGCTGGACCTTCTCGTTAATGGCACCTTATCTAAAAAACATGACTGTCGTTTTATGGTGTAATAAATATTAGGGTGGATTTACTTTCTCCATCTGTTATTATTTTGTTTCATGAAATGAGTAAAAAGATAAACTGGTTTAATGTGTGATTTATAACCTTTATCTCTTGGTGCTTTATCAAGAAGAAAGAAATGTTTATTATTCTATGGAATAATTTCCACTCATTTTTACACCCAGCTACCTATAACATGTAAAGGACCCAGGTAATACAGTGGAATTGTACATGAACACACAAAGTTCAAAGTTCAAGGATGTTTTTTTCCCCCCAGGTCAGATAATTCTTTAAAAACCATGTTATTACAATTGCAGCATTTTTTATTATTAATCTAAAAAGAAAAATTGCGATCAAATCGATCTTTACTTCATCGCCATAATTTTCCATATTGTCCAAACACATATACCAAGTCAAAAGTGATTTTTATGTAAATTCACTGATTAAAATAAATATGTAATTTTTTCATAAAATAATTTATTGCTTATTAAGTCTCATACTTAAAAAAACCCTTTACCATTGTCATCAATATGTAAATCCATTTAACATTGTGTGCTTAAAACATTCATTCATTTTAAGTCTATGTTCGTGTAAACGAGAGAGAGAGAGAGAGAGAGAGAGAGAGAGAGAGAGAGAGAGAGAGAGAGAGAGAGAGAGAGAAAGAGGTGAGTGAAGGAGAGAGAAAGAGAGAAATAGAGAAAAGAATTTTATAAAGAGAGAGGGAGAGAAAGACTGAGAAAGACAGAGAAAAGTAGAGAGGGAGATTCATGAAGAAGAGAAATAAAAATTAAAGGAATAAAAGTTTGATTTGTGTGAATTAATAAATAAATGACCCAGACTCAAATTGATTCAAAGATTCGGATGTTTACTCGACTAATTGATTCAAATATGCATAGCTACTAATATTAAATAATTCGATTATAATAATCTTAAAATACAAGCAAACTGTATTTGTAGCATGAAGAGCCTTTCCCTCAGAATTCAGTGGATCTTAAAATTATGAATTTACACAATTATATGGTTTCTGGTTAAAGGTCAGAAATCGGTAATAAAACGTGGCATGTGTTCCGTTACACAGAGCACAAGGTGGCATTGAGAGGACAGAGCGTTGTCTTACTTTTCAGGTAAAGATATTACTCAAAAAATTATTATTAATATTATAGTACATTTAAATGTATAATATTTTACAGTAATAATATATTACTTTTAATTATATTACAATAATATTAGTATATAATAGTTTATAATATATAGTTTATAATAATGTAGTATTACATTTAAATAATAATATTTATCACAATATTATAACTTGCAACCACATAAAATTGCATTAATTCACTTCCAGGTGGAAATTAATAAATTAATAACTTAATTAATTGTTTTGTGTGTATTACAATCAAATTCAATTTAAGTATTATTTCACATAAATTATATATATATATATATATATATATATATATATATATATATATATAATTTATGTGAAATAATATTTAAATTTTATATATATATATATATATATATATATATATATATATATATATATATATATATATATATATAATATAGATAGATAGATAGATAGATAGATAGATAGATAGACGGCCCTCTACTTACGAAATTAATCTGCTCCAGCGCCTTTTTCGTAGCCTGGAGTTGTTGTAAGTAGAGGTGCATTTTACATGTAAAACGTGTGATTCGTTCTAAGGCTCCCAAGACTACCCCATAAAACCTTTGAAAATTATAAAAGTATACCAATTTTGTATGAAATATGTATGAAAAATGTGTTAAAAGTAAAAGAAAACTATTTATTAAACCATTTAAACATTTTATTAACATATTAAACCATTTATTAACATATTTATTAATTAAACCATTATTAAACATGTTTTATTAATACACATACACAGATACAACACTGTCGCTCTCTATAATAATCTCTCTCTCTCTCTCTCTCTCTCTCTCTCTCTCTCTCACACACACACACACACACACACACACACACACACACACACGAGAGAGCAACTTGTGCAATGTTTGAGGTAAATTGTAAAATAATATATAAATAACATATGAATTTAAATTATTATTATTATTATTATCATTATTATTATTATTATTATTATTATTATTATTATTATTATTATTATTATTATTATTATTATTATTATTATTATTGGGACACCTGGACCTCACTGCTTAGGCTGCTGCCCAAGCCCGGATTAAGCAGAAGGAGAAAGGATGAGATAATTATATTAAATCAATTCCGTGTATAACATTTTTTCCTACTTTTGTGATGTAATAATTGACTTAGTTCTTTTCATTATATAGAATGTATTATTTTATTCATTTAATTACATTGTTTATTATTTTAATTTTTATTAATTATTTACTGTATCAATTTCATTTATTTAGTAATTTATTAAAATTTATACTTCATGATATTTCTAAGTAGAGCCAGTGGGAGTGGGTTTGGTTCTGGGATCATGAGGTCCTGGGTTCGAATTCCCTTTAGCCCCTCACTGTGAAACGACTTCTTGGCAGGGTCCACCTTGCCAACTCAGCAGTATAAACACGTACCAATGAAAATACTAGGAAAGTGACCTGCCATCCACTTTAGAGAAACTGTTGGCTGAGATGAGCTTGTAGGCTCAGGGGGAGAAGCCCAGCGGACTTATTTAGTTTACCTATTATATTCTAGGTGATAAATGCTATAATATTTATTCCCAAGACATTACCCCGATGTAATCATCATCAGGGATATCATTCTCATGTGATGGTAATGTGGTTATTTAATACATTTATTGACATTGAATAGCATTTTTCAGCGTGATTTAATAATAATAATAATCTTTTTATTTTATTTTTATTAATTTTTATTTATTTTTATTTTTTGCAGCTACTGAACCAAGTTCTCCTCTAGGTGGAGCCATGAGCAGTACAAGCATGCATCCACTTCGGGTTTTCCTAAAAGCGCAACCAAAAGCTCTTGGGGTAAAACATTTCACTGATGTTCAGTCATTATTTTCAAACTCTGCATCATCATCATCATCATCATCATAATCATCATCAAGTTCAATACTATGCTCAATATTTTTATCATATGTCTGTCTGTCTTCCTTTCGGCTTTTATCCTTTTACTCGGGAGTCGCCACAGCGAATCATCTGATTCGCACGTTTGATTTGTCAGAGGTTTTACGTCGGATGCCCTTCCTGTCACAACCCTTTTTAGCAAGGGACAGAAACACGCTGACGACTTTGCAGCTACTCTTTACGAAAGTCAGCAATGGTTCTTTTACATGCCTCACACCATAGACAGTGAGAGACATGGCCGGCCTTTGATAACCCAGTTAGCTGCACTGGGGGGACAGTGACAACCTTGTGGAGAGTGGGACTCGAACCCCCAACCTTTGGATCAGCGATCAAACGCCCTATACCACTAGACCACCGCTGCCCCTCATTTCTATCATATGTGTTTTGATTAATATAAATCGTGTCACTGATATAATTTCTGTTACTCTGATTTCATTCATTCATTTTCTGAACCGCTTAATCCTAATTAGGGTTGCAGGGAGGCTCATCTCAACCGACAAGGTCATAGCTTAAGCCAAGGGCATAGCACGCTCTGGACAGTTCACCAGCCCATTACAGTGTTCTCTGATTTCATATTTTATGTATTTTTATGTGGAGCGAGTTAATAATTGTAATGATCAGTACATGCAGGAAAGTAGCTTTAGAAACACAGGTTTGTGGCCACTTCATACTTACTGCCAAACTGGAACTATAAACGAGTGTTACATAACTTCAACATCATGGATTGTGATGTGAAGAACAGATATCCTTGAGATAATGATTCTCCTGCTCACATAACTCTGCAGTGATGGACGGCTCCAGGTGTAAGCAGATGTTGTGTATTGTCAAAAATTAAAAAATATTTACCTGAAGCTGTTTTGTAATCCTGGTGTCAGGACACACCCACAGCTGACTCTTAGTTTAATTTTTAAAAGATTGAGACGAAGAGAGAGCGAGAGAGAGAGAGAGAGAGAGAGAGAGAGAGAGAGAGAGAGAGAGAGTGCTATTGTTGTTGTGTTTGTGATATGATGTCGGATTTTAAACTAGATGATCACCCCACACAGAAGCAGCTCAAATGCCCCAGGTTTCTTTTTACTTTAGCCACGCCTCCAGTAACGCCTCAGTTCAGTCTTCAGCCTGTTTACAGTCGCTTAACAATTTTGGACTTTGTTGGACTAATAGTTTAAAATGCTGTGTATGGCTACTTTTTTATTTTAAAATAATCGATATCTGTGGAACTTTTTCTGTTTCCCCCCACAGAGCATCCAGGTGATGATTGGAATTATAACTCTAATGTTTGGTGCTGTGTTCCTGTCTCAACCCAGATTTGTCCCGATTTCTGTTCTCTCGGGAAATCTTTACATATCCTCCATAATTGTAAGTAAGAAAATTAATAATAATTAATTAATCCATTCATTAATTTTGTAAGCCACTTATTCCTAATTAGGGCTGTGGGGAGGCTGGTCCCATGTCAGCCGACTCGTGACGAGAGAAGGGAACACCCTGAACAGCTCACCAGGCCACCAGTGGGCAACACACACACATAATCATTCACACTCACACATACAACTAGGGCTGATTTTGAACCAGCCAATTACCAGAGTACCAGAGTAGCCGGAGTAAACCCATGCAAGCACAGGGAGAAAATGCAAATCTCACACAGGAGCAGTCTCACAATGCATGAGAATCAAACCTGAGACCTTTGTGTTGTGAAGTGGCCGTGCTAGACACTGTGCCACCGTGCCACCCAAGAATTCAATTCATTCATTTTATGAACCGCTTAATCCTAATTCGAGTCTCGAGGAGACTGGTGCCCATCTCAGCCGACTCTGGGTGAGGGAAGTACACCCTGGACAGCTTTCCTGGCCATCGCAGGACCAACACTCAAACCACCATTCATACTCACACTTAAACCGACACCTATGGACTTAAATTAGCTATGGTCAGTTAACCTGCTGTGCATGTTTTTTGGACTGTGGGAGGAAACTGGAGTAGTCGGAGGAAACCCACACAAGCACAGGGAGAACATGCAAATTCCACATAGAAACGCCCAAACTTGGAATCATACCCAAGACCTCCTTACTGTGAGCCAGGTGTGCTAACCAAGATGCCATCATGATGTCACATGTGTGTGTGTTTAAATTTAAATTTTTGGTTAATAATTTTGAGTGGTTTAGTTTTATTAAAAGTTTAGGAATTGAACCCAGGACCTTCTTACAATGAGGCAAATGTCACCGTGTTGCCTACCCCAATAATAATAATTAAATAAATAAAATAAAATAATAATAATAATAATAATAAGAAGAAGAAGAAGAAGAAGAAGACGAAGAAGAAGAAGAATAAGAATAATAATAATAGTAACAATAATAATAGTAACAATGACAACAACAAAAGTGATGATGTTTTTGTTTGTTCAAAAAGTTAAGAAAAGATGATGTGTTATTTTGGAGGGAAGCAGAATGGCACATATAAGACTCCATTAGATTTTGAAGATCAAACTCTACAGCCGTCATTATTTATTAATTTATTTATTGATGTATTTATTATTTTCTCCAGTTTCTTTAACACTGTGAGATTCTTTGAGAGGGTGTTATTACAGTAATGACAGCAGGAGGTGCTGTGTATGCGCTGTAATTTTTAAGCTTGGCTGAGGCTTGCTGTTGTAGTTAGGGATATTTTTGAAATATATTTTCTGGCTCAAATGTTTTTTTCTCTCTTCTGCAGTACATCATCTCCGGCTCTCTGTCGATTGCGGCGGAACACAAACTAAACAGCTGCTTGGTATGTACAGCTCATAATTTAGTTGATTAAATCAATGACATTCATACCTTATCATATACCATGGATCACATCAATCATCATCATCATCATCATCATCATCATCATCATCATCATTGTAATATCAGAAGTGTAAAAGTTTTGTCTCTTGTGGCTTCTGATCTTGTTGGCATTTAAACATTTTCAGAGCTACAGTAAAGGTTTGGTTGTTAATTTGCGGAAATTTAAAACTATTATTAAAAAAACAGGAGGTGATCAATTCCAATAAGATTGTAATATGAAAGTTTTTTTTTAATAAAATAACCGCGAGTTAAAAAAAAAATATATATATATATATATATATATATATATATATATATATATATATATATATATATATATATATATATATATTCTCTCATCAATGTACTGAACTGCTTAATCCTGATAAGACAAATGTGGGTGAAGAAGGGGTACACCCTGTACAGGCTATCTGTTCACAGTGACCACACACACACACACACACACACACACACACACAATAAACATTACACTCGCACCTGGAACGCATTCAGAACATCACGAATGTTTGACGGGATCATCACTGCAGTGATGAATGTTTCTGCTGCACCCTGTAATTCAATAACTGATGCAGTGATTACCTTCTTTTGAAAAACAAAGTAAAATAATATAAAAAAAAAAAAAAAAACAATACGGGAAAACGTATTCAGCAGTCGAGTAAAGGATGTCATTACATACATACAAGTTTCAATTATAAGTCTGTGTCAAGAAATTAAAACTGAAAACAAAAAAAATCCCTTAGACTTCAATTAAATTATAAATTTTTATGAATTAAAAATGATGTATTGACTTAAAAGTACTAAATGACCAGGCTATCTCATTAATTAAGTTTTTTTTCTCTGTGAGGACATGGAGATGTGGAGTTGATGTGGATCAAACATATCAGATCCAGGATTTATTATTATTATTTTTTTTTACATTGTTACGCCTGTAGGGGGCACTGTGTACTATTTTTACTCTTTTTGCTGGGTGGAGATTTGTGATGTGTGGTTTATCATTCATTCCATTCATTCATTTTCTGAACCATTCAATCCTAATTAGGGTCGAGAGGAGGCTGGTGATCATCTCAGCACACTCCGTGCAATTGCGGGGTGATAGCTTGCCAGGCCATCACAGGGCCGACACTCACATAACAGTTCACACTCACATTCACACCTATGGGAGATTTGGAACAGACAGTTCATCAACTGTGCATGTTTTTGGACTGTGGGAGGAAACCGGAGTTTCCGGAGGAAACCCACACAAGCACGCGGAGGACATGCAAACTCCACACAGAAACGCCCAAGCTTGGAATCATACCCAAGACCTTCTTACCGTGAGCCAGGTGTGCTAACCACTATGCCATCATGATGTCACATGTGTGTTTGTTTAAATTTAAATTTTTGGTTAATAATTTTGAGTGGTTTAGTTTTATTAAAAGTTTTGGTTGATGATTTTATTTTATATATTATTCTTATATTAATTTTATATGATATTATTATTATTACAGTAAGTTAAAGCATGGTGAAATAGACAAATAAATACATACTGAGTGTTCTTTTCTCGGGTGTGTAGGTGCGGGGCTCACTGGGGATGAATGTGGTCTGCGCTGTCTTTTCAACAGCAGCCATCGGCTTTCTGTTAACTGATCTATTGCTTATTTATATATGCAATAATCCAGACTGTTTACAGTTGGAGGTGAGTTTCAAATTATTTGCATAAAATCCAATAAATCATAATTCTTAAAATGAGATGAAATCTTCTGATTGAGTGACCCGATCACCCAAAACAGTTCTGAATCTTAGTAAATAACTATCTGGGATTCTTATATGTACATGCTATACAGTACATCTCTCTCTCTCTCTCTCTCTCTCTCTCTCTCTCTCTCTCTCACACACACACACACACACACACACACACACACACACACACACACACACACACACACACACACACACACACCTAGTGGTAATTTGGAACAGCCAATTAGCATGTTATCTTTGTGCAGTGGGAGGAAACTGAAGTACCCTGAGGAAACCCACACAAGTGCAGGGGGAACATGCACACTCCATATAGAGACACACTCGCCGAGCCTGGGAGTTAAAGCCTGGGCCTTTTTTCTTAAAGGGAGAAGTGTCGAAAATCTTTATCTTACAAAGTTTCACAAGTTTCATTTCACTTGAAACATTCTCACTGAAGACTAAACCTCAGGCCAAATGCAACTTTTTAAAGATGACAATCATGAACCACTTCATATTATCAGATTATTCTCACAGTATGATTTTTCACAGTAGGATTTCCCTGATTTCCTTTTTATAACCCACCCCATATCAGGCACGGTCCAAAGGCATCTTTGCAGTGCTGCTGGTCCTTGCTTTGCTTCAGCTCATCATCTCCATCACCACCTCAGCGTTCGGCTGTAAAACAATCTGCTGCAACGAACCAGACAATCATATGGTAAGAATCACATGACATCACCATCATAATGGAGATGTTGTTATGGGATGGATTGAACATCAAAAACATTTTTCATGAACAAGAACTGTGTTCATGTACAAATGGGGATTTGGGAAAGTTTTAAACCTGTAAAAGGGACAAAACAAACAAACAAACAAACAAACAAACAAACAAATATTGGCTTCCGGGTTGTAATTCCCATTTGGAAAGATATTATTATTATTTTTTTTAATTTAGATTTATTATTTTATTTTATATACTATATTTTATTTTAGATTTCATTTTAGATTTTAATATATAATGTTTTCTATTTATATAACTTATTATAAGACTTCTGTATTAAAGTAATTAATATTAAACAAGATTAAATAGTTACAAATGCCCTACGATCACACTTATTTTATACCCCCCCCCCTCTCTCTCTCTCTCTCTTACATAATCAGGTCCCAGTTATAGCATATTCCAATCCTTCCATCACCAGCCCCCCGGTGAGTGGAATCTGTGATCCTCTAAACTAGAAAAATTAAATACATAAATAAAACATATTCATGATGAAATAAACGAGTTCCTGTTTGGTGCATTAAAACTAACTTCCAACCAATCCGAGTGATTTTATTCTTGTTTACCATTGAGGGGCTAACTTTTTCCCCTGCTGTCTCTCCCCACACTCCTCATTTCTGTCTGTCTGTTTGTCTGCCCCCCCTTTTCTCTCTCTATCTATCTATCTATCTATATATATATATATATATATATATATATATATATATATATATATATATATATATATATATATATATATATATATGTGTGTGTGTGTGTGTGTGTGTGTGTGTGTGTGTGTGTGTGTGTGTGTATATATATATATATATATATATATATATATATATATATATATATATATATATATATATATATATATCACACTGTTGCTCTCGATCTCTCCACACACGCGCTATCTCTCCCTTCGTCCTCTCTTAATCTCTCACTCTCCCTTCATCCATTTGTCTGTGTCTGGCTTATTGTCTTTCTATCTGTCTGTCTCTTTTTCACTCACAAGGTGTCAGTTATAACCTACGGCACTCAGTCCGGGGTCAGCAACCCACCGGTGAGTGAAATCTCTGCACATATGCAACAGAGTAATAGATTTATTCTATAACATTAACCCCCCTCTCTCTCTCTCGCTGTTTCTATCTATCCATCTTCCTCTTCTGTCTCCATCCATCCTCTCCTTTCATCTGTACCCTCTCATCTCCTCCCCTGCCTGTCTCCCCTCCCATTTGTCGATCTATCTGGCTTTTGAACCCCACCCCCTTACTTTTACACCAGATGACAGTTGCACCCATCAGAACCTCAGTGGTGAGTGAAATCTGTATGACTTCCTGATGGTTTTCCACCACATGAACTCTATTCATTAAATTCACAAGAGCAATGAAACCAATCTACTTTTCCATCATTGATTATATTGATGATTATTTTGCACTACAATAATGTTGATTATTTTCCTCTCATAGAACCTCTTGGTGAACTTTATTCACCTTATAGCACAGCGATTCTAATTATTAGATTTATTAAAGAATAATTCATCATAGTGTTTGTGGTGGTCAAGTGGTATAGGGCGCTGGATCGCTGATCCAAAGGTCGGGGGTTCGAGTCCCACGCTCCACAGGGTTGTCACTGCCCCCCCCCCAGTGCGGCTAACTGGGTTATCAAAGGCAGGCCATGTCTCTTGCTGTCTATGGTGAGAGGCATGTAAAAGAACCATTGCTGACATTCGTAAAGAGTAGGCTGCAAAGTCGTCAGCGTGTTTCTGTCCCTTGCTAAAAGGGTTGTGACAGGAAGGGCATCCGACGTAAAAAACCTCTGCCAAAATCAAAATGTGCGAATCAGATGATTCGCTGTGGCGACTCCCGAGTAAAAGGGAAAAAGCCGAAAGGAAGACAGAGACAGTGTTTATCCATTTAGAGTTACATTTAAAGAGTAGGTTATTCTTATAGCGTCATCTCTCTCTCTGTGTTTTAATACTTTTAAGTGACACAGATGGCTATTTTACCATAAATGACCACAAAAAGCACAAAACTGGGTAATTTTATCTTGTGGGTTATTAGTTGGCATACTAAACTATGGGCATTAACAACTAGGCAGTCATTTCCCCCCAAATGTACAATCAACACATTGGGTGAAGTTGAAACGTTGAGACGTCACATTCTAGTAAGGTCGAAGGACCACAACACCGCAGAGATGAGTGTGACGGTGAATCTAAAAAGGTTTACGCAGCTAAGGTTTGCCGAATCGGCCTCCTGTAGAAATATTTTCTGCAATTTCTGTGCTTGTAGTTTGTGTAGCTCAACACTGGACTATGTGTTATAATGCATGAGGTCAGTACTGTATCCCAGCCAATCTGAGTTCACATGAGTATTAGGCTGGACAGCCAATCAAAAAGGCAGAATGCTTCTGACTACGCCAAGTGTTGTAACACTCGCACATACTTTAAAACCAGATAAGGACAGAAGCTGTTGGGAGGAAAAGTTGTTGACCAATGTGATCATTTTAAAGAGCTAGTAACTAATTTAGTTTACCACAGGTACACTTTAAATATGCATGCGATACAATCAGCTCCTGACTGAGAGATTCATTCTTTAATGAGTAAAGTTTTGCTATATCATTCTCTGACCCCCTTTCCCTTCCCCCAAGTCGCCTTCGGCAAGTTATGGCACTTCGTCCGTCCCCAGCAGCCAAACGGTGAGTGAAATCCTCGCATCCATCAAACATCTCAGAATTCATGTTTGTGTCCAAAGCGCTGAAGGAAATGAACTCTGCAGTGTATGTGCTATAAATCCAATGCAATACTGTGAGAATTACTTCAGTTCAATATCAGGTCACCACCTGCACCACATGTCAAACACAATAAGGTGTGATGGTGTCCTTATATCTTACTAATCATAAACTACTCATCTAATAGTGAGTCTCTGTTTCCATTTCTTATCAGACTTTAAAGTCAATATCCAGCTGGTAAACACAGAAATGTTAGCAATGAAGGAGTAAAAATAACAAAGTGAATTTGAGCTATTTGAAATGACAAAACAGCTGCAGTGCATTTTTATTTCAGCCTCCAGAATTGTGAAATATAACTAATAAATAAATGATTAACACCACATGGCATCAGGGGCCGTACCTCTGGATTGGCAATCATTCCCTTATCATGGTGGAGGGGTTTATGTGTCCTAATGATCCTAGTAGGTATGTTGTTGGGGGTATTAAGCCCCTGGTAGGGTCACCCAAGGCAAACAGGTCCTAGGTGAAGGTCCAGACGAAGCTTGGTTCAAAACACCTTGATGATGAAGAAAAAACGAGGACACGGTTTCCCTTGAAGCCAGGCCTGGAGCTGGGCTTCTACCCATGGAGCCCGGCTGGGCTCAGCCTGAAAAAACATGGGTCCACCCTCCCATGGACCTCCCATCTGTGGGGGGGTGCAGTGTGAGTTGGGTGGCAGCCAAAGGCATGGTTTCTGTCCTTTTTGTTTGCTTATGCATAAAGAGACAGTTCAGAGTACCTACCCTCCTTAGAGTCTTTAGGGGGTGTGTTGGAGAACTTGCCCCCGAGTGACTCAATCGTGTGTGTGATCAGTAGGTACAGCCTTTCTCGTCTGAAATCCAACAGTGTTTCGTTGTTGGACTTCTGTGCTTGTGACAGTCCATCACGAACACTATGTTGGAACATAAGGGTGTTCATAAGTGCACTTGGCATTAGGACACCCTAGGCTGCAGTTTGATGATCGACTGTGTAGCCGTGCCACAGGATTTGCATGGAGAGGGGAGCTGAGCTGTCAACCGATCACCACTCAGAGGTGAGCTGGCTCCAATGGTGAGGCAGGGTGCTCTCCAGAACTGGCAGGCACAGGCATGTAGTTGGGGTTTCCTGGGAATTCTTGGTGGAGTTTTCGGTCAGAGAGCCTTAACTCCCACCCCCAGCAGAGCTATAACCATGTCCCGAAGGAGGCGGGTGACATGGAATCTGAAAGAGCCATGCTTCATGCCTCCATTATTGGAGCAGCAACCTATAGTTATGGCTGGAAGGGTATTGGTGCCTGTTGTGAAAGTAACCTCCAAACACTGTGGTGGACACCTGCAGTGAAGGGAGCCATCCAGCTGAAAAAGGAGGCCTATTGGGTTTTATTGGCCAGTGAGACTCCTGAGGTAGAAGTCTCAGGCGTGAGAGGAGTTTGGTGAGGGCCTGGAGAGCAGCTCAAAAAAGTTCTGGCCCACCATCCGACACCTCAGAAGGGAGAAGCAGTTCTCTACAAATACTGTTTACAGTGGAAGTGGGGAGCTGCTCACCTCGACTGGGGATGTCATAGAGAGGTGGAAGAAATGCTTCAAGAACCTTCTCAATCCCACCAACATGCCCTCTGTGAAGGAGGAAGACCTTGAGAGTCTGGGTGGGGGTCCACCCATCACTGGAACTGAGGTATCTGAGATAATCAAAAAGCTCATTGGTGTTCGGGCTCCAGGTGTGTATGAAATCCGCCCTGAATATCTCAGGCGTGTTGTAGGACCGTCTTTCTTGACACATCTCTGCAATGTCGCGTGGTCATCGGGGGCTGTACCTCTGGATTGGCAAACCAAGATGGTAGTCCCCCTTTTAAAAAAAAATGGGGGACCGGAGGATGTGTTCCAATTATCAGGGAATCACATTCCTCAGCCTACCTGGAAAAGTGTATGCAGGGGTGCTGGGGAGGCTTGGATTCAGAAGGAACAATGGGGTTTTTGTCCTGGCTGCAGCACTCTTGATCAATTCTATATCCATAATCCTGAAAGGGTTGATGGGAGGTTGCCCAATCTGTCCACATATGTTTTGTGGCTTTAGAAAAGGCTTTCAACCACGTCCCTTGGACTATCTTGTGGGGCATGCTCCGGGAGTATGGCATTCCGGACCCATTGCTACAGGCCATTTAGTTGCTGTATCACTAGAGCCAGAGCTTGGTATGTATTGGTCTGTAAAACGGCTGGGATGAGAATTGGCACCTCGAAATCTGAGGCCATGTTTCTCAGTCAGAAAAGGGTGGCATGCACCCTCTGGGTTGGGAATGAGGTTCTGCCCCAAGTGAAGGAGTTCAAGTATCTCAGGGTCTTGTTTATGAGTGAGGGAATGATGGAGCAGAAGATAGAGAGGTGGATCGCTGCAGCCTCTGCTGTAAAGTGTAGTCTGTAATGGTTTATCATAGTGAAGAGGGAGCTAAGGTGTAAAGCAAAGCTTTCAATTTACCAGTCAATCTATGTTCCATCCTTCACCTATGGTCACGAGCTTGGGGAAGTGACCCAAAGTACAAGATCATGGATACAAGTAGTTGAAATTAACTTTTTTTGTGGTGTGGTGGGGCTCTCCCTTAGATATAAGGTGAGAAGCTCAGCCATCCATGGGGAGCCCGGAGTAGAACTGCTGCTTCTCTGCATTGAGAGGAACCAGTTAAGGTGGCTCAAGGATGTGTTTAGAATGCCTCCTGAATGCCTACCTGGTGTGCTTTTTCGGGCATGTTCAACCAGGAAATGTACAGGATAATAAGATAAGATACAGCTTTATTAATCTCACAATGGAGAAATTCACTAATTGGGGTTTTTCTTTTCAATGTCACTTAAGGTTAAATATAATTGTCCCATCTGAAAGGCAGATGATTAGCTGTGGCGACCCCTGAAGGGAAAAGCCAAAAGGAAAATAATAAGAAGAAACTCCATATATGGTTCCCTATGAATTAAGGTTTACACTGGAGCATGATATCCATGATTTCAACAGTTTGATCCCAAGGGAACTCGGTGAAATCATGATGATCTTGCAAGAACATAATGGATTTGTGATGGTCCTGAGATGACTTGGTGCAATTGTGATGATCTTGATGGAACTTAATGGATTCGTGACTATCTTGAGGGAACTTGGTGGATTTGTGATAATTTTGAGGGACCTTGGTAGATTCTTGATGAGCTTGAGGATACTTCGTGGATTTCTAATCAGCTTGAGGGCACTTGTAAATTCATCGGGCTGACAATCCCATGGGAGACCAGCTGTGTATCAAATCATCTGTATCAAATCACTTATTACATATGGATTATCTAGTGACAACCAGGAAAAGACAGATTGCCGACTAGGAGAGACTAATGACTGCTGGAGAGACAGCTGGCCTCTGGGAAAGACTGGAAAGAGGCATGAAAGGTTGGCAGCCTAACATGCAGTTCTTATGAAAGGGCTTATGAAAGAGCAACTCAAAGCAAGCTACCACAGTAGCCAAAAGAGAACTCCAAGACAATCAGCCAGTTCAGGACAATTTCTTGTTGAATGTGAAGGGGAAAGTATTCTTCGCTGTACTGGCAGTGCGGATGACAAGATACGTGACTGTTAATGGGCACATGGACACATCTGTACATAATTAAGTAATGCCAGGGTTCTTAGGGTGTATGGAGCATACAAGTATCATAAGCCAACTAATCTCAGAAGCAAGAGTGAATGGAAAAGACCTGGCAGTAGTCTGGCTAGATCTAGTACACGAATATGGCACATTACCACATGAACTCATTGAGAGGGCACTGGATAATTACCAGATGCCAAGGAAGGTGAAGGCACTCATCGGCATTTATTATGACAGAATACATCTGAGGTTTGCCGTGAACAATGAGAATACAGCATGGCAAAAACTAGAGAAAAGTATTGTCACAGGGTGCACCATCTCTGTCATCCTCTTCATAATAGCAATGAATCTGATCATTGAAGCAGGCAAGAGAGAGACAAGGAGCCCACTGTCTGATACCAACATTCGATAACCATCAAGCAGAGGGTTCATGGATGATTTGACCATCACAACACCAACGTTCATACAGGCAAAATGGGTGCTAATAGCCCTAGAGAAGATGGTGAAGTGGCTTCATATGAGATTCAAGCCAGAAAAATCAAGGTGCTTAATCCTCAAAAGGGGACGAATTGCACAAAGGTACCAGCTGAATATCCAGGGTGAAGGAATACCATGAATAGTTTGAAACCAAATTAAGTGCCTAGGCAAGTGGTACAACAACAGCCAGAAAGATCAGAACAATGTGAAGAAACTGCAACTCCAGGCTAATGAAGTACGAAGGGAGATTGACAAAACAGGGCTTCTAAGAAAATTCAAGGACTGAATATTCCAACATGGGCTTCTACCAAGACAATCCTGGCCACTTATGCAGTAGAAGGAATAGAAAAGTGTGTGAGCAAACATCTTAGATCGTTAGGAGTCTCACCGTGCTTCTCTTTTGTAGGTTTATATTCACAAAACAGACAGCTGCAACTGCCACTGATATCAGTAACTGAAGAATTTAAAGCAGGAAAGGACAGATTAGTAATGCCTCTCAAAGACTCAAGGGATGAGAAAACCAGGAAAGCAGGCGTTGAAATCAGAACAGGAAGAAAATGGCCAACCAGCAAAGCAGTAGAGAAGGCAGAGCGCAAGTTGAAGTACAGTGATATCATAGGAACAGTATGCAAGGGCAGACAAGGATTTGGGTCAGGATCGAGACAAAGGTGGAAAACAGCATGTGCAGCAGATAGAAGAAAGCTAGTCAGGAGGAAGAGATCAGGATGACATCTGTCGAGATGGGAAGCCGGGGTGCATGGACAAGGTGGGAAACAACCAAGAAAACTAACATGGAATGATGTGTGGCGGTACATGGCATTCCAGCTCCAGTTCTTCTTAAGATCTGTGTATGATCTGCTGCCAATTCCACCCAACCTCCAGAGATGGCAAATGATCCCAGATGCAACTTTCTCCCTCTGCAAAGAAAGACTAGCTGTACATATAATCATCATGTAGAGTAGCACTTACACAGGAAAGATATACATGGCATCATGAGAAAGTTTTCACGGAATTGAACCTTAAAAGAGAAAGAAGAAGAGCTACGAAGACGAAAAAGCACAAACCAGCATACATAAACTTTGTGAAAGAATGACAGCGTACAGAGCCAGAGAAGAGTAAACATCACAGTGGTATACTGCAAGGCATTAAAGACTGGGAAATGAGAGTAGACCTGGGGAAGAAGTCGGTTTTCCCACAATTAGTTGAAACAATTCTACGACCTGACATAGTGATGTGGTCGACTGGCAAGAAGAAAGTTGTTATGATTGAGCTGATAATTCCATGGGAGACCAGATGTCTATCAGCACAAGAATGGAAACTAACTAGGTACAGCTAGTTAGTAGAAAAAATGTAACAAGAAGGGATGGCAAGCTTGCGATTTCCCACTTCCCTGCAGAATTGGGGTGTAGAGGTATTTTTGCTCAGTCAGTCCAGAATGTTTACATCCATGGAAGTAACAGGAAAGTCAAAAAGGCAAGCAATAACAGCATTAGAAAGATTCGCAGAAAGAGCGTCCAGCTGGCTATGGCAAGAAGAGAAGACAATAGCTAGAAGCCAACCACTCAGTGCAGAGCCTGATCATCTCCACTGACCCACGATCTAGAGAGCATTCCAGGATAGGGATTGAAATACACAATGAAGGATCAAGACTGCTGATGACATCAGTCGTCAAGCAATATTAACACCATCTGTATCAAAGCACTACATGCTGATTGTAGCAACATCTTTGACTGTCAAAACTTTGGAGTAATTATTATGATTTGAAACTATTCGAGACAGAATGTAGTAGAGTGCAGGGGAGCTTAAGTAAGCATGACAGACCTTGATGCACCATCATAGGGGATCTTGATGAACTTCACAACACAGTTTCTTTAAATTTCACTTCTTGAATGGAGCTTGCCTCCATCTTTATTTCCCAGTTGTACTCAGAAATCATGGAGCTCGACATATTATTGAATAACAGAGATCTGATATGTCTATCTCCACTGTAAATCCAGGGTTAGTGTTCCATAGTAAGGACATGGCTATCAGCACTTTCAAGATTATAAACGCTCTATATACCCCCCCATAAAAAAAAAAAATCTCAAAAAATCTCTTAAAAACCACAGCTTTCTCTTGAACTTTTACAAAGCACTGAAACTGGAGACTCTTTCCAAAGTTGAACAGCAAAGCAATGATCATATATGGGGAGAGAAATATGTACAGGAAACATATCTTTAAAATCAACTGAAATGAGTTTGAATGTGTTTCTTTTTACAGAGTTCAGTGTTTATTCCACAAGCCCAGGTGACCATAAATAACTCGGCGCCAAAGCCCACCCATGACTGGACACAAAACAGATAAACTGACCGACGAGAAGAAAACCATGAAGCTCATGCAAAAGAACAATCTAAAAGTGTTTTGTTTAACATTTTATCTTTTGTGTAGCTTATATACACATTATATATCATCTGTACTCCTATGATTCTGTATTAATTTAACCAACAATCTATGAATAAAGCAATAATAAAAATGTAACTGGTGCACATACATTTATAGAGCCACATCACACAGTTCTAAAAGATTCCTACAATGAACATCAATAGGTTTCACCGAAATGAGAACAGGTTTCTCTTTTGAGTCCTCAAGGTTTCTTCCTGAGCAAGTGATCACACTCGAGCTGACGTGGATGGCAACTTGTGTCTGTCGCTGTTCATTTTCAAATTTGTCATGTGTTCCTTGGTACTACATTTCGGTTGTGAATACGTTTCAAAAAAATAAATAAATAAAAAATGTTCAAAATTTCCAAAGAGGCTTAGACATGAAGTTGCCTGAAATGCTTCAGAAACTGTCCACCCATGTTGCCTGAAGGTCACAAAACTGTCATTTTGCTTTCAAATTATTCATTTTTTGTTTGCGAGGAAAAGCGGATTTTGTATGTTTTATCATCATCCGTATTTATTTTCATTTTGTTTGTGATAACGTGCTAATAAAAAGGAAATGCACTGAAAAAAAGCAAACAAAACGCAAGGATAATTCACTTTTGTCCCACCAAATATCCCAAACCAAGCCCAAACTACCACCCAAATCCAAAATCAGTTTAAAAAAATTGCCGTGATTTTTACGAAATACACATGTATTTAAGCCACAATGCAGCCATGAGGCGGGGGGGGCACTAACCAGTGTCTCTCCTCCTCATGCCGGTCCAAAGCCCGGATAAATGCAGAGGGTTGCGACAGGAAGGGTATGCGGCGTAAAACTTCTGCCACATTTCTCATGCAAATGATCAAAACAAAATTCATATCGGATCGGTCGAGGCCCGGGTTAACAACGATCGCCATCAGTGCTGTCAACCAACAGGGTGCTGATGGAAATTGGACTACTGTTGGTCGAAGAAGTTGAAGAAGGAGAGGCGGGAGGCGTGTCCGTAGGCAGAGAGAGAGAAGAGGAAATGCGTGAGCGTAGGACTGAGACTAGGGACTTTGAATGTTGGAACTATGCAAGGAAACGATAGAGAGCTGGCTGACATGATGCAGAGGAGGAAGGTGGACATACTATGTGTTCAGGAGACCAGGTGGAAAGGTAGCAAGGCTAGAATCTTAGGAGCAGGGTTTAAGCTGTTTTATCACGGTGTGGATGGGAAAAGAAATGGAGTAGGAGTCATCTTGAAGGAGGGGTTTGTCAGGAATGTTCTACAAGTGAAAAGAGTGTCAGACAGAGTGATGAGTCTCAAGTTAGAAATTGAAGGTGTAATGCTCAATGTTGTTAGTGCTTATGCCCCATAGGCAGGATGTGAGCTAGAAGAGAAGGAGAGATTCTGGAGTGACTTAGATGAAGTGATGAGGAATACCCCCAGAGGTGAAGATAAGATAAGATAAGATACAGCTTTATTAATCTCACAATGGAGAAATTCACTGTTACAGGCTCTTGAGGTACTATCAGTAGGGGGTGCAAAAATAGATACAAGTACAAACATACACACATACATATATTATATAAGTAAATAAATAAAAGTGAAAGAGTAGTCAGTGGGCCAGACTTCAATGGACATGTTGGTGCAGGCAACAGAGGGGACGAGGAAGTGATGGGCAGGTTTGGTATCCAGGAAAGGAACACAGAAGGACAGATGTTGATCGATTTTGCAAAAAGGATGGAAATGGCTGTGGTGAATACTTTCTTCAAGAAAAAACAGGAGCATAGGGTGACTTATGAAAGCGGAGGTAAGAGCACACAGGTAGACTACATCTTGTGCAGGCGATGTAATTTGAAGGGTCAGTGACTGCAAAGTAGTAGTGGGTGAGAGTGTTGCAAAACAGCATATGATGGTGGTGTGCAGGATGACGCTGATGGTGAGGAAGGTGAAAAAGGCAAAGGCAGAGCAGAAGACAAAGTGGTGGAAGCTGAAAAAGGAAGAGTGTCGTTTTGTCTTCAAGGAGGAGTTGAAACAGGCTTTGGGTAGTCAGGAAGTGTTTCCAGATGACTGGACAACCACAGCCAATGTGATCAGGGAGACCGGTAGGAGAGTACTTGGTGTGTCCTCTGGAAGGAAAGTAGATAAGGAAACTTGGCGGTGGAATGAGGAAGTGCAGGAGTGTGTACAAAAGAAGAGGTTAGTTAAGAAGAAGTGGGACACAGAGAGGACTGAAGAGAGTAAACAGGAGTACAGGGAGACATAGCGCAAGGTCAAAGGCCAAACAGAGGGTGTATGATGACTTGTATGATAGGTTGGACAGTAAGGAGGGAGAAAAGGATTTATACAGGTTAGCACAGCAGAGAAATAGAGATGGTAAGGATGTGCAGCAAGTTAGAGTGATAAAGAACAGAGAAGGAAATGTATTGACTGATGACAGAAGTGTGCTTGGAAGATGGAAAGAATACTTTGAAGAGCTGATGAATGGGGAAAATGAGAGAAAAAAGAGTAGAAGGGGTGACTGTTGAGGACCAGGAAGTAGCAAAGATTTGTAAGGGTGAAGTGAGGAGGGCATTGAAGAGAATGAAGAGTGGAAAGGCAGTTGGTCCTGATGACATACCGGTTGAGGTATGGAAGTGTCTAGGGGAGGTAGCAGTAGATTCTCTGACAAGAATATTAAACAAGGTCTTAGAAAGTGAGCAGATGCCGGAGGAATGGAGGAGAAGTGTGCTTGTGCCCATTTTTAAGAACAAGGGAGATGTACAGAGTTGTGGCAACTACAGAGGGATAAAGTTGATGAGCCATACAATGAAGTTATGGGAAAGAATAGTGGAAGCAAGACTAAGGGCAGAGGTCAGCATTTGTGAACAACAGTTTGGTTTCATGCCAAGAAAGAGCATCACAGATGCAGTGCTTGCTTTGAGGATGTTAATAGAGAAGTACAGAGAAGGTCAGAAGGAGCTGCATTGTGCCTTTGTGGATCTGGAGAAAGCATATGACATGCTGCCGAGAGAACTGTGGTATTGTATGAGGAAGTCTGGAGTGGCAGAGAAGTATGTTAGAGTGGTGCAGGACATGTATGAGAGATGTAAGACAGTGGTGAGGTGTGCTGTCAGTGTAACAGAAGAGTTCAAGGTGGAGGTGGGACTGCACCAAGGGTCAGCTCTCAGACTATTCTTGTTTGCTATGGTGATGGACAAGCTGACAGATGAGGTTAGACAAGAATCTCCATGGACTATGATGTTTTCAGATGACATTGTGATCTGTAGTGAGAGCAGAGAACAAGTGGAGGAAAATCTAGAGAGGTGGAGGTATGCCCTGGAAAGGAGAGGAATGATGGTTAGTCTCAGTAAGACAGAATACATGTGTGTGAACGACAAGGACACAAGAGGAATGGTGAGGTTACAGGGGGCAGAGATAAAGAAGGTGGAGGATTTTAAGTACTTCGGCTCAACAATCCAGAGCAATGGAGAGTGTGGAAAAGATGTAAAGAAGCGTGTGCAGGCAGGTTGGAATGGATGGAGAAAAGTGTCCGGTGTGATCTGTGATAGGAGAGTATCGGCAAGAATGAAGGGAAAAGTGTACAAGACGGTGATGAGGCCAGCAATGTTGTATGGTTTAGAAACAGTGGCCTTGGGGAAAAGACAGGAGTCATAGTTGGAGGTAGCAAAGATGAAAATGTTGAGGGTCTCTTTGGGAGTAACGAGGATGGACAGGATCAGGAATGAGTACATCAGAGGGACAGCACATGTTAGATGTTTTGGAGACAAAGTCAGAGAGGCTAGATTGAGATGGTTTGGACATGTACAGAGGAGGGATAGTGAGTATATTGGTAGTAGGATGCTGAGGTTGGAACTACCAGGCAGAAGGCTGAGAGGAAGACCAAAGAGAAGATTTATGGATGTGGTGAAGGCGGACATGAAGGTCGTTGGAGTCAGAGTAGAAGATGCAGAGGATAGGGTGAGATGGAGGCAGATCATTTGCTGTGGCGACCCCTGAAGGGAACAGCCGAAAGGAAAAGAAGATATGTATTTAAGCCACAAGATATTAGCCTGCATGTGGAGTCACAAACTAACCTCGCAAAAATAAATAAATAAATTAATTAATTAATTAATTAATAATATAAAATAAAATAAAATAAAATAAAATAAAATCAATTTGCATTGCATGGGCAGTGGTGGCCTAGTGGGATAGGTGCTGGATCACTGATCCTAAGTTTGGGGGTTCAAGCCCCACTCACCACAGGTTGTCACTGTGACCCTCCCCACACACAGTGCAGCTAACTGGCTTATCAAAGACCGGCCATGTTTCTCACTGTGTATGGTGTGAGGTTCATGTAATCGAACCATTGCTGACTTTCGACAAGAGTAGGCTGCAAAGCCATCAGCATGTTTCCACCTTGCAATGGCCTGGCAAGCTGTCCAGGGTGTACTTTGCCCTCGCCCGGAGTTGGCTGGGATGGGCGCCTAATTAGGATTAAGCGGTTACAGAAAATGAACTGAATCTAACAATTTGAATCTGTGGCACTTCTAGTGTGATCTACAATGTCAAATGTGTGAACCTAATGTCATCGCAGATTTATTCTTGCCATCGTTACCACAGATTTGGGATTTGGGTGTCAATTAGGGATTGGGTTTATAAGGACTGCAACACACTATGCAACACACTGTCTATTGTAAAACAAGTGGTATAGAAATAAAAATGTATTGAAATAAATGTTTACACAGTATTCGGATAAGCTGAACATAAAACTAGGGTGAAACAATATGTTAAACACTAAACTAGGGTACTATCCATGGTCCTAGGTGATTGTTATGATACATCTCTCGGATGCTCCTGAACACATCATCAGTGATGTAACCTGAGGTCCTCGGATGTTTCGGGTCTTTCAACATCATACACCCTCGGCCAGGCGACCCAGCCATGGTTGATCAGACCCGGCTTGTGTTCAGGTGGCTTTTGCTTTCCCATGGATCTCCTGTCCTAATCCACAGCCATCTCGAGGCTTTCTCTGCTTCCTCAGTGATCCTCTTGATGGCTCTTCTCCTCTCCATCCCCGTAATGCCCAGCACACTCAAGGTTTTATAGATTGATTGGCCTGCGAACCATCTGCAGCCAACCTCGATGGGCATACACTGTGCCTTCCAGCCCTGCTTACGGCAGCCTATGACCAGATCTTCATATTTGGTCTTCTTTCTCTCATGGGCCTCATCCAGTCAGTCCTCCCATGGCACGGTGAGCTCCATCAAGATGATGCTCTTTGTCTCCTTTGACACCAGGAGGATGTCTGGCCTCAGGGTGGTTGAGACAATACACTGGGGAACTTGAGTTGTTTCTCCAAGTCAACAGACAGCTGCCAGTCTTTTGCAGTTGCTTGTAGCCCCGATGGGTTCCTGGCTCCTGCGTTTTTTCCCAACTTCTCACCCACCTTCACAAAGGTGATCAACTGAGTGGTGGGGCAGGGACGTCTGCTGCTTTTGCTGATTCCCATGCTGATGACTTCCGCAATGGGTTTCAGAACCTGGTTGTGGCGCCAGGTGTATCGCCCCTGCCCAAGGGCTACTGGACAGCAGCTCAGAATGTGCTCCAACGTGCCTCTGCCTGGGCACTGCGGGCAGTTGGGAGACTCTATTCTACCCCAAATGGAGAGGTTTGATGGACTGGGCAGAAGGTCTGAGACCGCTTGGACAAGGAACTTTATTCGGTGCGGCTCTGCCCACCAGAGCTCTGCCCATGTGACTTTCCATTCCATGGCCTGCTCCCAACTTGTCCAGGCACCCTGCTGCCTTAGGCCAACCACTCTGCTGCTCCTCCTCTCCTCCACTTCTGCCCTCACCTCCTCCTGCACCAATCGCCGTCTCTCCTTCCCCTTGGCCTTCTCATACTGTGGCGTTGTAAATGTTCCTAGACCAGCCCTACTGTGGGTCACTGCTCCAACCAGGGCTCTGTGTCATATCCGCAATTCAGCGTGTGTGACAGCTTCATCGGCTCTCCACTTCCTCCCGGTTTTCACTCCCTGCCTGGGCCACCTTAGGGTCGCTGGAGTCCCGGTACATCATCACTTCTCTTGCCTTTGTCACCTTAAACTCCTCCTCTAGTGATCTCAGAGGCAGTTGGAGCTTGGTGTTGCACCCATAGAGAGCGATGCTACTAAGACTCCTAGGCAGACCCAGCCAGCTCCTGAGGAAACTGCTAACCTTCCTCTCTAGGCCCTCCACAATTGAAATTGGAACCTCGTAGATGAATAGAGGCCACAGCACTTTGGGCAGGATGCCATGTTGATAAATCATGGCCTTGAACTTCCCGGGTAGCCCAGACCGGTCCACTGTTTTCAACCAGCTCTCCAGCTCCTGACAGGTTTCTTGAATGGATGCTGAATCCTTAAGGCTGCTGTTGAACACCTTGCCAAGACTCTTCACTGGTTTTTCAGAGACAGTTGGGATTGGTGCCCCACCGATGCTGAAGCGGAACCTGTCCACAACTTTGCCCCTCTTCAGCACCAGTGACCGCGATTTCGCTGGCTTGAACCTCATCCTTGCCCATCTACACAACTCTTCCAGCCCTTGCAGAATCCACCTGCTTCCTGGTACTGACCTGGTAATGGTAAGATCGTCCATGTATGCCCTGATTGGTGGGTGCCGCACTCCCGTTGCAGTCTTTGGGCCCCGACACTGAGTTTCAGCAGACTTAACTAGCATGTTCATTGCCAAGGCAAAAAGGATCACGGAGATGGTACAGCCTGTGATGATCCCAACCTCGACTCTGCGCCAATCTGATGTTACAAGCCCTGCTGACACTCTCATATTGAACTGATTGTAGTCGTCCATAATGAGTTGTGCGACCTGGCCTGGTACATGATGCCTCTCCAAGGTTGGACCAGCTTGTGTGGGATGGATCCATAGGCGTTAGCGAGGTCGAGCCAAAGCACTGCCAAGTCTCCTTTGTTCCCCCGAGCTTCTCTGATGAGCTGGGTCACCACTCCCTTATGCTCCAGGCAACCTGGCACCCCGGATATGCCTCCCTTCTGCACTGAGGTGTCGATGTAGCTGTTGCTGGAGAGAAAGTCGGTCAACCGCCTTGCTACTATGCTGAAGAAGATTTTCCCTTCCACACTCAGCAAGGAAATAATCCTGAATTGGTCGATGTTCTTGGAATTTTCTTCCCTTGGGATCCAGACTCCCTCAGCATATCGCCACTGCTGCGCCACCTTCCCTCTTCTCCAGATGACTTTCAAGATCTTCCATAGCCGCTTCAGTAACAGGGAACAGTTCTTATAAACCTTGTACGGCACTCCACTTGGCCCGGGAGCTGAACTGGTTTGGGCTATCCTCACAACATCCTGTACCTCTTTAAGGAGCGGCTCTCTTCCATCAAGCTCCTTCGTGGGGGGTGATGGTTGTATCAGGGTGTTGCAATGGCCCAGCTGCTGCTGCCTGTCAGGATCACTGTAGGTGGTCTGGATGTGCCAACCTATCTCTTTCTTGGAGCAAGTCAATCTCCCTCCACGCTTCTGTCCCAAGAGTTGCTTGGTGAAGCCATAGGGGTTGGCAATGAAGGACGCCCGCTTCCTGGTCCTTTCCTTCCACCTCCGCCGGTGTTACTCAGCTCTTCGGAGCTTCTTTCTCAGGATGGTTCGCAGCTCTACCAAGGGGGGCTTTGCTCCTCGCTTGCCTCCTTGTGCTGCCTCTTAAGAGACTTGAGCTCCTGCCGGATCCGATGGATTTTTGTTGCTCTCTGGTTCATGGTGAAGGGTGCTCTTAAATGCACTCTGCCTGAAACCCTTTTTACATGACCCCAACACCAAATATTCAGAATAAGTGTTCGCTTAGCAACCATGACTAGAACGCTAGCCACTGAAGCTGATCCTTCTCCTTTCTGTATCCTGTGGTCTGTCCTGGTGTGCTGATGCTGGCTAGAGTTCTCATCTCGGAAGCCCCTCCTTCTTGCTGATGAAGAGCTTTATATGGACCCAGGTGTGAACTAACCGACTGTGAACATGACTTTTCACTGCTGGTGATATTAACCTTCAAGCAACCGAGTGGGCTCATAGATGACACCAGGCATATATATCCAGGCACCATTTCTCAAATTTTAATCGGGAAAAAAGTTTGCTACCAAGAATTTGTCAATTTGTCTTGCACTTGTCAATAGAATTTTGTATGGATCGGTCAATCCGTGTGACAAATATAGTCAAAACTTGTGCGAGGTCATTTATGACCCCACTCGGTCATATTAGTCGCCGAAATAGCTTGGTCGCTTGAGGGTTAACTCTTTCCCCCACAGTTATTTAGGACTAAGAGTTGTATAACCAACCGACTACATTTTGGACTGTAATGAATTTCTCATATATGTTTTGTATCTTTATGGTTCCACCCAAATGAGGATGGGTTTCTTTTTTGGACCTGGTTCCTCTCAAGGTTTCTTCCTCACGTCAAAAGAAGGAGTTTCCATTGTAAACATCGCCACAGGCAACACTCATTAGGGATGTATAAATGTTGGCATACATGTTTTAATTATTTAATACTTTGTGCACTTCTACTTTATTGTGCACGGCTGCTTTGCGACAAGGTCAGGATGTTTATGTTTCTTTACCTCTTACAGACCGTCCAGATGATGAAGGGAGTGTAAATATTTCTATTTTGCCGTATTGCTAGAGACTG